>JABBOT010000004.1:27574721-27778823 GCA_016165875.1 Acanthopleura granulata
TAAAAATAAATGAAAAAAAAAAAAAAAAATGAGATTTATCAGGTCATGATAGGCCTGACAGACCCTTAGAATTCCAGTTAGTACAGCCGTCGTAGTTGCTAATTCATGTTGACTTGTACCTCTTAAAGTTGACGACGGTGAGGTTGGGCAGAAGGTGAAGCTAGACGAGCAAATTAATGACCCAGAACAGCGTTATTATGAACTGACCACTCTGAAAGCAAACCAGAGTTACAGGGTGTACATTTCGGCCAGGACTCGAGCTGGACCGGGCAAGGAATACTATATCGATGTCCGTACAGCAGAAGCTGAAGGTATACCATAATGGTTGATTATATACATTTGAAGCAAATACTGTATTTGACCTACCATCTAGTCCATAACTAAGTTACTCAGTTTGCCTGATTCTCAGAGTTCTGTTGATCTTAGAAAGGTGCTTTGAGGTTTGTTTGGAAAGTAGAATGATATCCTTCTGAAAAACATGTAAATTTCTTCACAAAAAGTAATGTTTTATGGTATTTGTCTTCAAAAAGACTTTTTGGAGCAAATTTTTAAAGGTAGTACCAAACTTATATTTACAATATTGATCTAGTGGTTTTGTTTTCACTGTTGTCAAAGTGTGATTTTTATTACTAATTAATGTTAGACCTGTACATATAGCAACAGGTGGAAGTTTTGTGAATTCACTACTTAAGTTGCTACTTGTGACATTTACATACAAGACAAAAAGGATTGTTGAAGTAAGCCCCCCGAATAAATTGATATATATTTTATATAGTTCTGACCAAAAAGCAACAAATAGAAATAGAAACCTTAAAATGATCGCTGCACTCTAGAAGTCCTAGTTTTTCTGTGGACAGTACTTGTGAACAAATCCTGTATTTGACAGGTTCTGCAAATTATTAGAGTTGAAATGTGTCTGTTTTGTTGGCTGACAATCATTACAGATAATATTGCATGGTGTTTTGGGTGTTTTTCTTTTCAGAGCCAGGTGTTCCAAAATTTGAGTTCGATCAGATAACCAGTGATGGTTTCAATGTCTCTTGGGGAATTCAACAGGAAAGTGACAAACCAGTTGGTTTTCATCACTTTGTCAAGTACAAGAAAATGGGTATGGCAAACACGTACTTGAAGGCAAATATTTTGAATTAGAGTTTACATTTTCAAGATTAAAAATACACACTTGACAGTAGTTTGTTTTGCTATTTTTATGCACAAATAAATGATATATATTTGTTGTTAATGTATACACACGAGAGATCTATGAAACAGGTTTTTATATAAGTAAGATTGTCCATCTGTTACGTTACAGTGAAGAGGAGTTGGGGTTTGTTTCTCAAAATTGTCTTAACTTTAGACGACTCAGGTTACTCATGACACACTACATTTGCTACATTAATTTCTAAAGTGAATGTTAAATCTATCAGTGGGGCATAGCTTCTGTGTCCCATGGAGCACCTAGTTTGGAGATAAGAACCAATTGTTTCATTGCTATGGCAGAAGTTGCATAGTGGATGCAAAAGTTATGAACTGTGAAGGCCATAGGTTTTTTTTCTTTTTTTTTTCTTTTTTTTTTGAGCAGCATCTACGTCATAAATCTTATGACTCAAGATGAATGTAGGTCTAAAACTGTTGTAAATACCCTCTGAGAAACAGGCCTCAGATATCTCTAGTTTTTGGTACAAAAAATGGCTAAACACCACACTAAAGTTCAAACTAAAACAAATAGAAAGACATTTGTGTAATAATATTTGACATGTACTGATCAGAGATATGTGGAGATTGCTGGACTTTCAATTTTCCTGCAGGTGATTCAGAGTGGAAGGTAACCCCACGGCTGTCTGGAAGCCAGACATGGCAGAATATCTCTGGCCTGGAACCTGGCACAATGTATGAAGTTCAAGTCGTGGCATCCAACAGCAAAGGCTTAACACCAAGCCCTATCCAGTACAAGTCAACTAGATCAGAAGGACAAGCTTGTAAGTTTTGTTTTGCTGTACTCAGTGTTCCCTGTCTTTTGTGAGAAAACTTGTCGAACTTCTTACAAGTGCAGGGGAAAAAAGTTTTTCAGTTTGCCTATTCTACATTGCTATCTAGTTCAGGAAAATTTTTAACTGCAACAAAGCCAAATATAACATGAAATTTTGTGTGTGCTGCACCTGGACCCTGGACAGTTGTCAAACAATGATTAAAAGTTATTTCCAGTTTCATTGTTTTGTTTGTTTGTTCCATCTCCAGCTACAAGCCATGTTGCCCAAGCTGCCTGGTTTATTGGCATGATGGTGACCCTGGCCATTCTGATCCTCATCCTGATCATTGTCTGCATCATCAAGAGGAACAGAGGGGACAAGTACCATGGTACGTATATATGGTTGACTGGATGAACAGAAAATAGGCCACAAAAGGTTGATTTTCTGTTTGTCACGTTACCCAGGTTTAGAAAGTGCAGATGATAATTGCTTTCGAGTCTATTCCGAAGCAAAATGTGCTAATCACATGTTTCTAAAGTTGTTGAAATAGTAAATTCCTTTGACAGGTAGTTTCCTGCAGTTTACCATAGCCTATATTTCAAGAGTGAAATTTAGAATCATTGCACATATTGTATTAACCGTAAGCATTCTTACCTAAGTAGACATATTAGGTATCTAGCAAAAAAGAAAAAAAGGGGGGGGGGGGGAGAGGGGGCCACTCTTGGTTTATGACTCTGATTACACAAGGTCAGAGAGACAGATCAACTATATTTAGCGTAGACAGGGATGAAGTTGTTTAACATTTCAAGGTTTTCAGAGCAACTTGTCTCAAATTGAGAACATCTAATGTGTTAAATGCATTAAATCCCATTTTTGTCAGTGTTAAACAGCATTTAAGTAGGTACAATACATTAGTCATCTGTATGTCTGAAATTTTGGATATTAGCGAAATGTATGGCACAGTTGGAGGCCATCATTTTGTTTTTTGAGCCCTTAAAAATGACTGAATGACCAAATGTTTTCATCGCTCGAGACAAATTGGCAGCTTTTTTGCCTTTTAATATCTAATTTGGAAATGTCAGTGTTCGAGATGACTCAGATGACATGGCCTTATGGTTTATAACATGTGAGCATATAACAGTAACCCAGGAGCCTCTCACCAGTGCATTCAAAATGAGTTCAAGTCCAGCTCAGGCTGGCTTCCTTCTCTGTGAAAAGTTTGTGTTTCTCCAGTGCAGAGAGCCCTGGTTCCTCCAACCATTGTATAAGTGAAATATTCTCCAGTATGGCATAAGATACCAATGAAATAAATAAATGAAAAGTGATTTAAAAAAGTGTAATTAAATATAAAGCAAATTTATTGTTACTTTAGTAAATATTGATACGTATTACCTTACTTGCTTACACCTCGTGTGTTTTACAGTCCAGGAGAAAGAGCGACTCCGAGGTCGTGATCCAGAAAATGGGGACCAAGACCATTTTAATGAGTACAGCAGGACAGGGTTAGTACTTGTTTCGAAACAGCGAAAATATATTTGTATCACCTGAGCTTGACCTGTAGTTGTCAGATATCAGGCAAGATGTGGTGCTTTCATAATGAGTTGTGCTTCAGATCCATCACCCATACACTTGACTACTGTTAAAGTGGAATGTTCTGGATTATGCCTGAGTGGGCCTGAGTGGCTCAGTTGGTTAGCATGTTAGCACAGCGTAATGACCCAGATGCCTCTCACCAATGCAGTCGCTTTGAGTTTGTCCAGATCATACTGGCTGCCTCTTTGGTCGTACATGTGAAAGTCTGCCAGCAACCTGTGAATGCTTGTGAGTTTCCTCCCACCATATTCTTGAGAACGGTGAAAACACCAATCAAATAGATGAATAAATAAATTGTGGAATAAGTGTTTATAAAATGTAATGTTTCTTGAAATCTTTAATTACTTTATGGTAAATCCTTACCTGGGGGAATACAAGTAAGTTTTCCCAGATTTTTTAAAAAGTTTTGAAAGATGTGGCTTCATCATCTCTTACCAATCTGCAAGGTGCAGTTAATTAGCCAGACCAGTGAGGTATGTGAATACTGTCGATACAGACTGAATGGGTACTTCTAACCATCCATGTTACTTTACACCAGACATCAGTGTCAAGTATTACCAGGTTCGGATAGAAAATATACAGAAACAAATGACAAGATAGTAGATATGCACACCCAATAATTATCATTACTTCATATACAAAATACACAACAGGAAAACAGGGGAATCCTGTAAATTCAGCAGATTTGATGCATTTTTATCACCATATTGGACCTAAAATTTTTTCCATGTTTAAATGACGTATTTCTACCACTGGACTTAACTCATACTTGATCAAATGCCACAAACTTATAACACTTGTACAATTAGGCATATGGAAAACCGCCCTTTTTACACCCATCAGAAGGGATTTGGATGGAGAGATACCAAGTTATAACATTTTTTGATATTTTGGCATTATTTGTATCTGGTGAAACTGGCAGCTTTGCAAATCAAAAGAGTGTTTAAGTTATTTAGCTAGTTCACGTTCGGAGTTACCCTGTTCATTTTGGTGACCTTGATTTGTGTATTTTCTAGGTCATTCTGTGTTTTAGGTCATTGGGATCGTTTAATTTATATTTTGCAATATGAGTTTCACTTGCATTTCAGATGCTTTTCCTTGTTTTATGGTCGTCGCATGTGTTATCTTGATGTTTACTTATTTTTAGTGGAGATGACAACAGCCTGGGCAAGAGTCATGGCTCACTGACAGGACCAGAGAAACCTCCCATGGAGAGTGACACTGACAGCATGGAAGAGTACGCTGGGGTGGATCCGAGCAAATTTAACGAAGATGGCTCCTTCATAGGACAGTATGGAACAAAGTCACAGCCAGCTCAGTCCTCCATGTCAACATTTGTCTAGCAAGGAGGAAGCAGTCACAATAGAAAGTAGAAATACCAAGGCAGGTTCAGCAGCCCAGCAGCCCTAAGAAAAGGTTTTTGGTATCCCAAACATGTGATAAAGCAAGGAAGCATAGGAAACTTTAAAGTGATAACATCAACGTCTAAAAGCTTTCAATGAATTCAATTGAATTGCATACTTTTAATGCCTCTGTTAATACTTGATAGTGCTTTGTGTATCGTACAACTTTGCAGTTATCAAACAACTTTACATGAGGGGTAAATTGGTCAAATTACACTTGCTGAATCTAGTCACTTTGGATTGGGTCCACATCGTTGTTCCAGTTGCATGTAAGTGATCTGGTGACAGATCCAGATGTTTTGTTTTTGAGTTTTCTTGTAGTGCAAGAATCAAACAAAGTACAGTTGTACATATGTTTTAAGAGGTATTCATATTACATGACTAACGGTTCCAGGTGTCATGCATGTAAAGCTATCCTGTACATGAGATGTTACCGAAGACATTGTAACTTGGCATCAAATACACTTCCCATGTGTATATTGGCTCTTTGTACGTCTGTGAAATTAGCTTGATTGAACCTGATCAGGATCCCCACAGAAGATGGTTATTTGTTCATGTGATTAATCCACAAGTTCGTTCCATTCAGTTTCATGAATGGAGTTTTATTTAAACATGTGCACGTAAGGCTGTTTAAATCCATTTATATGTCATCACCATTCCATTACCCAATCACTACTAGAGGACGCCGGGAGGCCTGTGTTTTACTGGTAGAATTCCAAACGTAGGTTTATCTACTTCCCACATTAGCTACAGAAATAGTGTGTTTGTTTCCTTTTCTGCTCTCATGGGTTGCCGACCTGTTGTTCTTATTTCATGAGTAAGTTCATTGGTCTTAGATCTGTGTCTGACGAGGCGAATTCTGTAATATTTATCTCAATCATTATTTTTTTTCTGAAGGAGTACATGAACAATATCAAACCAATTACAATCCCATTGCTTATTCCGTTATGTTCACTTGGTCCATTTTAATACACGTTCTTACTTGTTTGTGACCTAATTGGATATGGTGATAATTGATTCAAAACAGCCTAAATGCTTGGCCTTTTTTGTTTCCATCAATCTCAATATTTTTTCATAATATTCATTTGTAAATGGATCTTTTGTATTCATCGATCACAAACATCACTATATTCTCCAATTGCCATGGCAATACTCATCTTTTCATCACAACCATTGTGTACAATTTGTAACCAGTCTCTCTAACTTGTAAGCATAATGCAATTATTTTGAATATAAGCATTTAGTTTGAAAAAAATTATATTGTTAGCGTATGAAGTTTGATTTCTGTTATTGTTTTTTTGAGACATTTGTGTCAGGCATTACTTTTTATAAAGCATAACTTTTTCCTGCCAGTTCTAAATGTTACTGGTTAAATTTTGATGGGTTTTTTGCAATATCTTACAATTTTTTGTTGCGTACCTGTATGTGCTACTTTGTTAGATCTGTATATTTCTGAGCAGTTTGATTGTATGTGTGAGTTTACTAAGAACTTGTAGAATCAGCAGGTTGTGTCTGTACATTCTGTTATTGCGTCCAAGACTACTTGCCAAGGATACTGTGCAAACTTGACATGCAGTAGCTGAAGTAGTCCTTGCCATTTTCAAAATGTTAAGTTTCTTTTTCTGATATTGTTTGTGCAAAGGTATTCTCAGCAAAATTACATTACTGCAAGTGACATCTTTGGGAGCAAAGCTCATCACTGCCAGCTGAGACCTTTCAACCCCTTTCTTTCAGATGTGTGTGTGTGACTCTCTTTTATACCCTGAGTATAGATCTTTGTGCCACTTTCTACATACACTCTACTCCCTTGGGACAACCAGTAGAAGTTTTGTCTTTTGGAGTTTAACATATTTGACTGACAAGTTCAACACCTGATTATACATGTATTTAAGGAGAGCTGCGGAGTGTGATCATCTGTCAAAGTAGTTTCCAACCAGTGAGCAGACGTGAAGCGTTCAGGTGCAAAACCTTTGCATACCTTGTCCCAAGATTCAGTGCATAACTCATTTAAAACCACTATACCATCTCACATCTTTGATAAAGTTGATGCTAAGCGCAATATATTGTCAAACTAGTTTTACTGGTGCAATAGACCATGGGGGTATGTGCATTTTCGGGGGATTAATTTCATCTTTAGTTGGCATCATAATAAAGAACCATACATGTAGATGATGATGGTGATTGGTTAATTTCAGACCTTTTCAAGAACACTTGACTGGGTTATGTAGAGATAATTTGTTTGTATATTTCAGAGTTGATTTACTGTTATTTGGTAAGGGACAAGGCTATGGTTACAGGCAATGAGTGGCTCTTAGTGACTCACTTGTACTCTGTGATTAATCTCAAGAGACTGTTGTGAGAATCCTTTGTAATCTGCCCTCTCTCTTTTACTTCACTATGCACCCTGGACAACTTTACACTCTTGGTGATAAATTTTTCGGGTGACCATATTATTTATAGCATATTTTTTCCTTTTTGTACATCTTTCTAGTCATATTCTTGCTCCTGTTGTGACCTGTAAGGTTGCCAATAGTTTGGGTCTAAAGGTGGCCATATGAAGACAGTTTCCAAAGCCTCTTTGAATGATCAAAGTAGACATAGATCATAATTTATACTCTCTATTTATAATTAGAAGTCAAAAGTCCTTTGTGCAGGGATGCTGTTAATATCATTTAAATGACATGTATTTGTTTTAGTGTTCCTGTTTGTTTATTTTTATTCATCCTCATGGTTAAATCCATATACACTGAAAACCTTTTGACTTTACAAAATCAGAGTGACTAACATGCATAGCCCAGGTAAAAGACCAAGGATTATTTTTTATTTTCAATTGGGTCACATGAACCATTTTGGATTTTTTCAAAACCTGTCATAGCACATGTACCAGTGTTTTACAGATTTCTTGGCTTGATGCTATGCTTGGATATGAAACACCTTGGGTTCTGTGATTTAACATGCTGATTTAATATGTTTAAATATCCTTTACCTCAACTAAAATGTTTTGATTAAAGAATCTTGAGTCAGCATTTTGAAAATTTTGAACTTTATAAACGGCTGAAACATTCACAAAAAATTCGCAATTCTGTGTATTAAACAGATGTCATGGAACGTTTCTGCCTCCCATGTCAGGCTTTGAACCTTGGACCCAAGAATACAACATTTTTCTTTAGGTTAAGGTTTTCCCATGTTTATGTCTCCATGCCATTTGACAATAACTTCAGAGGGAGGTTTCCGTGGTGAGACCACTGCTCTGTAAGCCATGCTTTTGTTGTCCCTTCATTACAATGATTATTATAAGATAGCACTTTCACCAGTGTGCTAACAGGACCAACACGACAGGTGTTTGGAGGGGGTGGGGTTATACTGAGTAGTAGTGAGCCATTTAGCATGTGGGTTCTCTGGCCTGCACCAGTCATGGTGTGTGTGTCATGGTGAGATGTTTTTTATGGTTATTTGTCCTCCACCATGGTATGCCTTTCAAGATTTCATCAGCGTAAACTGATCACTACACACATTCTGAGGGTCAGGTCAGGAATTCATGACATGGTTTGTTTCCACTACATGCACATGTGCATTAGGAGTGAACTAAATGTTATCTTTCAACTTTAAATGTGTTGTAAATTTTTGACTGACCCAAGGAAACCACGTCCGTGTAGAGCTGTAGAAGTAGGTAGAACCATTCTTGATATCAGTGTGTGTCACAACCCATGGTTGGCTGGACAAGAGAGTTTTGTACAGTATAATATATGCGAAGATTGACAACATATTTGTATGTATATACAAGGAATTATAATTCATTTTTATTAGACTTCATTGTGTATATTGCTTTTGTGGTACAATCTGTCAATATATGTATGAAGAGGTTTGTGTAGTTCAAATGGTTTGTTGGCATTATGTTATGGAAAAAAAACTCAACATCTGCAATGTGTGGGTGAAAAACCCAGTGCCATATCCACATTGGCCATAGTGTCCATTAAATGCAGTTTAACATGCAATGTCTCATGACATTTTTTTGTTTATATGACAAATGTCGCCCTTGTTCACAAAATAACCCTTGAACACCTTTTTTTTTTTCTGTCATTAATTATGACTTCATGTTCATGATTGTTTCAAGGGGCCTTTGTAGAACACGCATGTATAATGTATGTAGCTTAGCCTCACTAGACCAAGATCATCTGTCTCGTATATTGTCAACCATATATGACTGACCTGGATGTAGTAAGTATATATATATAGAGTTGTGTTAATTAGATGTGATTAGAAGTTAGTGTAGATAAAGCCTGATGAATGTATCAGTGCCGCAAAATGACGTGAAAAATAGAACTAGGTGTTTACCCTCAAAAATACAAAAAAAAATGTGATTGCTTAATGAAATGACATGTTGCATATTGCAAGGAATCTTAATTATTCCAATGTAACTCTATTGAATCTGCCTATGAGTGTTGTGAATAAATGAAACAAGTATATGTCTGAGTGAAGGATGTATAATGTATTCTTCGCTCCTTGGAGTGCAATGAAAATTTTACGCTGCATTTTCTGTGTTATGAAACAAGTGTTTTATTAATTGTCAGCTTTAACTAGGTGAAACCGTAACCTTTCAAATCCAAACAATGTAACAAAAAAAATGCTGATGGTCATGTATAGTAAAGCTTATTTTTAACGTACATGTATCTCATTGCTTCCTTTAATTACTGTGCAAGTTGCCAAAGTAAGAATTGATCAGACACGTATAGTTATTGCATTGGTAAAAATTTACGTGAAAATCGTTGTGCAGTAGAAATTTAAGTTTGATTTCTCTGTGTTGGCAGTGTGGTTGTAATTTGATGATTTATTTTCCTTTTCATCGTTTTGTTACCATGACTTCATTCTTCTTTTGACTGAATAAAGCGGTGTTTATCTTTTCATATTTTTTTGTGTTGTATATTCTTCCATATTTAAATTGTACATATTATAATCCAACATTGCATGTAAAAGATACTTCTGGAATCATTTATAGGTACTTATTATTTGAAGGTGCTTATTAGCAAATGTGGCTCTGTAAGATTCATCCACCAACTGGGGCACCAGACCAAAGGCATTTGTAACAAGCAAAGTGTAGCTTTACTGGTTTCTTACATGTCTCATGCACTGTATTGTGGTTCAGGGAGTGTATGCAGCTGGTAGTATAGAAACCAGATGTGCACTGGACTCTCCCTAGCCGCCTGTCATCACTAGGGGACAAGCTTCCTTTGGTGTGGAGATCAGGGAAGGGTCACATGGGAAGTTGATTTTAATAACCACAATAAATTCATGTTTCTGTCAAAGCTCAGTTCCTGGTTCATTTTAAGTATCAAGGAGGGTGTGGGAAAAAAAATGTTCCTTTCATGTGGTATATATAGGATTAACATGGAATTCAGATTCAGTAGACATCTTGCTTGCATACTGTTAGTGAAATGATCAGTGGCTGATTATGAGGTTGAGTAGCTGAAACTGTGGCACTGGGGATTGGCGGAAGAGAAGACTACTAACAGTTCTGGCCTTTGCCATGGACATCATCTGCAGATTCTCTTCCAGGAGGTGCATATCACTTGGTCCCACATACCAGTGCTGATGAGGCACCGGATGGTGGCTTAAATGGTCCATAGCAGGGTTTCTGTGAGCATGAGGGTTCTACATTAGGTTTTCGGTGAACACTAGGGTTTCAATTAATTAATCAAAAATTGGGAACTCTAGGTTTCTACTAGGTCTCTAGGAGTTATGTTTCTGTTTAATCTGAATCTTCAGCAGGAAATTTCTGAAGGAATTATATGTTCCTTGTGTTTCAAATGTGTAATAGAGTTATACATACAGTATATCTGTATATAAAAAGGGGATTGTAAATAAATCAGTGTAGCTACTCCCTCAATTCTGAATGTTTATGTTGTTTCTTCGGATAAGCAATTACCTGTTGCCTCCATTAGTAACAATGCACTTTTTTTATATATATATCCGGATGTGCGGCTTGGTTACTGATTCAACTACAGGTCGTTGTTATACGCCCCCCCCCCCCCCCACCGACCTCCGCCGGCTGGTTAGACGTTGTACATAAATCATGTGGGGCTTTTATATAAGCTGTTTAACAGCACTTTTAGGGATGTTGGCAGCATTCTATGCAGGTGTATTGAACATAGGTCCCCTGGATGCTTGTTGACTCTGCCGAAGGTGGATATTGTTTTTACCCCACAGCCAGTTTTGGATCAGTGGGTACTGTCATATCACACACACTGTCCATCTCTCCATATGCTTTTAAATGCTATATCTCTAGAACAGTTTATCCGATGTTCACCAAGCTTACACCACATTTTCACTTTGGCATGAGGAAGAACTCTGTTGATTTTCCGCGACCTTGACCATTTTCTACATTGGGGTGATTGGGGTCATATAACTTAAATTTTATACAAGGCTTGTACTGCTATATCTCTAGAAGGGTATAGCTCAAGTTCGTTAAAGTTACACCTCACTTACACATTGGCATGAGGAAAAATCCTATTCATTTTCTTTGACCTTTTACTACAAGGTCACTAGAGTAGTGTGCGTTAAATTCTTGTAAAGGTTTTATCCCTAGAATGGCTTAGCCCAAGTTTACCAAACTTACGCCACACTTACACACTGGAATAACCCTATTGATTTGTCAGCGACCTTGACCTTTTTCTTTAAGTTCAGTGGGTTTCATTTTATAAATGGCTTGTAAACGATCTATCTTATGAATAGTTTGTCCCAAGTTGACCAAACTTACACCACACCTACAGAGTTTTATGAAGGGCTGGTATTATACATAATGCCTGTTGGAATTTGCATCTCTTCGTTACATTTTACATGTACTTAAGGCTGGGGGGGGGGGGGGTAAGCGCATTGCACAGTATTTTGCTAGAGTACGTGTATCTATTTTTAGTTGGTACTTGTTGAAGCATACTGGTTGATCAACAGGGTGTAGTGTATACTCACTGGAGTTAAGTAGGTGCCCCGGAGTGCAGTGGGTGCTCTGGAGTGCAGTGGGTAGTCTTTGGAGTGCAGTGGATAGCCTTTGCAGTGCAGTGGGTACTCTTTGAAGTGTAGCGGTATTTGGAGTTTTGAGGTACTTTCTGGAGCAAAGAGAGTAGTTGCCTCTAGTGTAGTGGGTACTTGTTAGAGTGCAGAGGGTACTCACTGAACTGTAGTAGACACTCATTGGGGTGAAGCAGGTATTTGCTGGAATGCAGTGGATATTTCCTTTAGTGTGGTGGGCACTCACTGGAGTCCTATGGGTAATTACATGTTTGTAGTGGGTCCTCGCTGAGATGCAGAACATGCTTTGTCGGATTGTAGTGGGTATTAATTTAATATTGGAGCTCAGATATAGTATTTCCTGGAGTGTAGTGGGGTAATTCGATAATTTCTGAGGTGTGGTGCATTTTTGCTAGAACGTATTTCATCTGTACTAAATACACTGCTGCCTACCTTGGGTAGTCTTCTTGATAGCAGGGATATTTAACATGCTATTCCTTGGCATGCATGCTCATAAAACACAAGCAGTGCAGTGCTCGCCGCCGGAAATGACGAGATTCACCATGATTTGTACCCGTCTGTGTGGCCGGTCAGAGTCTCCCTTTTCTCCACGAAGACAATGTTTCTACAAGCAGCTATACCAAATCCACACACGTCGTCAGATATATATAACTGCGTGAGACAAGAGTAAATTGATGTTTTGCCATTATGTAATCAAGAAAACAGTTATGTGTTCATGTTCTTCATCACATATGACTAGAGCACAGATTAAAACGAGAGCAGCAACAACAGTGAGATAGTTGGCAAATGGTCACACAAAGTGCTGTTACTTGCAGTATAGTAGATGTCACTAGTCTAAAATTACTCAGAATGCTGAGTGTTGTCACATTTAAGAAAGAATAATAATTAAAGATACCTATTTTGTTTTGTTAGTTGCGTAAAAAGAACATGTAAATAATAATTATAGGCGTAAGCCTGTGAAAAGAAAGAATGAAACGTTTAATGCTATTCGTGGCTGGATGTGGTATCCATTAAACCTTCGGAGGTCTGTGTCTGTCATTTCAGTCCGCAATCATAAAAATGATCTAGGCCCTATATCACTATGAAATGATACAATAACATTAAATTTTAGCATTTACAAAAGTGGATCCTACTCTGTGAATTTAACGCTTTAATGAAGATATCATATTCTTACAGTATTTTCACTTCTCTCAGGTAAAAATATTTGATTTCCAGCTTTTGCCAAAATCCTTTTATTAACAAGATCTTTTAAACATGATTTTGAAAAAGGAATATATTTTTTTATATTTTACTTTAATGATGCAGAATAATGGCACGACACCTTAAAAATAGTGTAAGAAGTATACTGCGGATGGGCATAATACATGTACGTTTTATTCGAGTTAATTTGCTACAAATAAAGATAGTGATATGCTACAATTACCGGCATAAGCGCCGGTACATTAGTTGTTCGTATGATTTAAGTATATACACGTCTACGGAAATAAATACAGCGGCGTGATCGGCCGTGTCCGGTTTGTCACTGAAACGAAATTTGGCACAAACTGACATCTACTGCAGAGACGCGGTCCTAGCGGGTTACCTGTGTAAGCAGATTGTACAGGTGAGTTTTACCTGAAGGGGGCGCTGTCTCATGACCTGTTTTGAAAAGGCAAGTATAGAGGTAGTCGCCATTTTGTGTGCGGCGACTGAAATCAGGTAAGATTTTCATCTTCTCTGCAATATTTACGACCGTCTTTTCCAACGTCTGCTGGTATTGAATAACTGTTTTACCTTTCTATGTAATTCTCATTCCTTTCCACTAACGCGAATCACGGAATTTCACCATGTCACTGATCTACTGTATACCTTCGAAGCGTCCTTTCATGACTCATGCTTGGTATTCAGGTTAATCATTCCGATAGAAAGATTTGGTATCTTGAGGTGAGTTTGTAACATTTTCCCAGGTGTAACGGTGAATAATTCTTGATATATGGATTGGAAGTCTATAGAAATCTCTCGGAAATAGTGAAGATCAAGGTAGAAGGTAGAAGTTAAGGGAGTTAAACTTATTGTCTTGACATTTAGCAATATCTTGGAAGAATGTATACCCATGTTAATATTCTTTGTACCTGAATGACAAGTACATGTAAGCACTAGTGTAAGGTGTCTGTTAGGAGGAAGGAGGGAGAATAAACAGAATAATTGCATCTTCCACAACATTCACTGTTTACATGCACAAGATGTCTTTCATTTTCCACCGAATTGTATTGGAGAGACTTGGCATACATGGCATGTACAAACCACCACTCAGTCGGTAAATCCGTAAACAATCAGCTTTCTGGTGTGTTTTTTTTTACAAAATGATTCATCATAGTATATTAAAACATTTTATATGGCTTACTATATGATGAGGTAGAGGTCAGGTTTGAGTTGTTGGCTACTTTGTTCACTTTACTGAAGTCTTGGCTGTTTTAGGGTTTTGACACATTTTCAGACTAGCTTTGCAAAACCTCCATCATCATATCCAGATGAAACATGGTACATGAATTTACTGGTAAATTACACTGTTCTTGACAGTAGCCAAAGCTTGGGTGCTTGAGTCAGAATTTGGTTTCAATATCTGGTACTTAGAGGACAGTGGTTATCTCCAGGCTGTTCCAAGTTTCCTTCCTTCTTTCCTGACTGTTGTCACATGAGAGAGATATTCTCTGACACCCATTTAGAGGAATAAATTGGCACAAAATTAGCACATCAATTTTGTTGTCCCTAATCTTGACCCATATCTTGACCATATTGCAAGTGGAAACGGTTTCCTACCTCATAAAATGATACTGACACCATGTTTAAGATAATGTAATGTGGTAATTGAAATTTAGGATAGATGTACAGCACAGAGGAATTTCAATCCAGACCAGGTTTTATAAAACTGCATGTTGTCATAATCTGTCTTTGCCATGGCCATTCAGAGTATTGATATGCATTTTGTGGGTTTAAATTTTAGGAAAGGTATGTGACAGAGACAAAGATTTCATCATGCTGTCCATGAATATTGTCACATGCCTGGTGGACATCACTCTACTAGCATGTCTAGCTCATGCACAGTGTAAGTATAAAATGTACATGAACTGTATTATCATTATATGAATTTATTTGGAGTAAGATCTTTCACTCCAGTGGCATATTCTGTATTGGCTTTCATTGGTGAGCTGAAAACGTAATCCTAGGTATTGAGAGTAATTTTCCCTTGTATTTTCAGGTATCTGTTTAATTTATAATTATTAACATGATTTTGTGTTATGTTTTTGTCCTATATTTCCACTACATGTCGACAAAAGCCTGTTAGCTATCCCTTCAGACTTATCCATGCTATTTGCACACAGAACTTCATTTGTGAATTTGCTTCTCCACAGTATCACGTCCACCTAACATGGTTCTTATGCCGGATGAAACCATCTTTTTCAAGGACGGAGAAACAGTTGAGCTACCTTGCAAAGCAGAAGCTGAACCAGCACCATTGTAAGGAACTTTAATTTTTGTGACCAGTTCATCCGTCAGCCCAGAAGATGCTGTTTTTTTTTTTGATACAGGTTAAATTTATTTTCTCAGTACTGTTCCATAAATGTATCCATTTTGCGACACAGTAGTCTCCATACTGTTCCAAAGATCCTATGTGTATAGAAGTGTTATTATTAACTACTTCTTATTTTGTGCTCTTCTAGATATGTATGGAGAAGGGATGGCAGGCTTTTTGAACCATCTGGTAACGATGATCGTTGGGTTCAGCTTCCTGGAGAAGGAACGCTGGTTTGCAATAGACCTGAAGCCAAGGATGTGGCCATTTACCAGTGTTTCGCCACTAACCAGCATGGAACTGCATTGTCCTTGAAGATAAACCTTCAGCAAGGTCGCCTTGAATCATTCCCTGAAGCAGAGGCCCAGACCATTCAGAGATCCCTAGGAACACCAGTCACTCTGCGCTGTGTCCCTCCCACTAGTCTCCCCACAGCAGAGATCACCTGGATATTGCGTGACCAGAGTGGATCCTTCACCGTCATTGACTACGACAGTCATATTACTATGGACTATTTCGGTGAAATACCTTTGCATTATATGTGATATATTGTCAAATGTGTGGACAAAATATGTGGACAACAGTTTTTGTATTAATTGTCTTGAATTTAATATTTTGCTCTTTATTTATCGTTTGGTCCTGAGAAATGCTGTCATTTGAGGCCTTGAGAACTTTCTGTAAAACTTACCTTGGCATTTAGCTAATGTCATAAATTTTGGTATTGTTCTTACACAGGTAAGCTGCACATCACCAACCTGAAGCCTGAAGATGTGAATACCAACAGAGCCTATGTGTGCATGGCAATCAATGAGTTCATGAGGAAGAATTCTCTTGGCTCCCCTATATACATCACTTCCACAGGACGTAAGTGACTGGTTCATTGCACCTGTGAAGGTGGAAGTCTTTAAATGACAGTAAGAACCCTAACAGAACGTACTACATGTAGGTATCATAGATTTTCAAGTCACTGTCGATAGAAAACTTGTGAAAACATGATGTGGTTTTCATTAAATGGAAGAAATGTGTCATTTGCTCGTTTGTGTTGTTTCCAGAGTTGATCATTTTACCACACAGAGCACAGAAATTTCAAACTAGTCCATTGTGCAAATATGTGGGCGTAAATATTACATAGTGCTGAGGTGACTGTGATTACATTGATTGAATATGCTTATGTGTAATCATCCTTTGCATTTTGGCCTTAACATTGTAGAAGAGACAACCAATACAGCTGTGGGAAATCTCTGGAGTTCACCTGTTGAAACGAAAGGTTTGCTGGGTGGGACTGCAAGAATGAAGTGCATATTTGCTGGAAAGTAAGTGTATCCATTCAAACCTAACTACATGTATTAGAGTACAGGTACCGCTGGTTATGTGCAATTCTAATCGTTGATCAGATTTCCAAAATCCACATAACTTCAAGGTCACAGATGTACAGTATGGCCCACACCCACTGCCGTAACAATGTACATGTGCATCTGCGATTGAAGGGTTGCCACATGTCCGTAATCAGTTAAATAGTTCTGTGAACGATTGCGTTAGTACTGATATTACTGATGATGTAAACGCATTTTGGTTGGAAAAACACGGGTGAATGAATGGTTCCAGTCATATATGGTTGTAAAATACACGAACAATTATAGTGTGGAAAACTGCTTTGAGATGAGTAATTTAAAATATCAACTGTTTCTAGGTTATGAATATTACAATCGCACACATTAGAATCTTTTCAACCAATCAGGGAATTACATCAGTGGATATGTGAAGATTGAACCAATCGGCACATGTAATTAGGGTGTCCATCGATGTTGTGCACCCTTACATGTGCATTTGTAGTTTCTGGGATAAAATCATGGATAAACATAAAATATCTTATAATTTTATTGCCCCTGGCTGTTTTGAGAGATTTTAGGCAATTTAACACTGTTGGACACCCAGAATTAAAACAAAAAGCTAGTAGCGTCTTTCTGTCAATACTTGTGTAGTCAATGGCTGGACTGTCGGCAACCTCGATAGTAATCCGACTTCCTGCTGCTTGGTGGACAGATTTTCCTTTGTATCTCGGTGGATAGTCTAACAGAGGTATTTTATGATTTAGTGCCATAAAAAAACATTAGTGGCTTCAATGGTTCATGTTTGTTTGCGCCCCTTAGCTGTGGCAAAGTGTTTGGCTTGTTTAATGATTATTTGTTTCACACCACATGTTGTACATGTATACATGAGACTTGATGAGTGTCAAGTGTCATACTGCTTCTCACAGTGGCATGCATACATTAGTACCGGAAGATCTGTTCATTAATATTTGTTACTCCACAGGATTTAGACGTTGAACAAAAACATAACTCAACCCAGGGAATTTTATAATGAAATCTTTAATAACTTTGTACGAATCTGTGTTCTTACCTCTTGTTGTGGGTTTTGTAATGGTGAAGGTTTTTTTCGGTGATACTTATCAATCTACTTTGAGTCTCGATTTCTTCACCCATGGATATTACACTGTTTCCTCTGGCTACAAAAGTCCCACAGAAAAGTGCATCATATGCGATTGCAGCATATCTACTGTCTCTGCAACCCCTGAGCTACGTGCTAACCAGTAGGACTACTGATGTGGAAGCGGTAGAGCCACATGTACAAATAAAACTTTACCCTGAATTAATTAGCAAATTATATGCCTTCATTTAAGTTAACAGTTACGGACACTGAACTCAAAAAATGTTTCATAGTCATCCTATACATATATTTGGCATTCTTTTTTTCAAAAATCTTTGGTTTCCTGATTTTGGCATGGTGATCGAGAAATCGTTCTGCCTCAATTCCATATTGGTGATCAGCAGGTGATCGATCGGCCTGGTAAGCTGCATATTGCCAACAGAACTACATTTGTTTTCAAGGCACAGACACATGTAGTCTGACACGGTAGGTGACGGCCAGTTGGTCGTCGATTTCTCGCGGTGTGGCCGTGGTCTGGGCACACTTTGTTAGCAGTCTGGATGAGCTTTGTTAGCAGTCTGGGCGTGCCCGATGACTAAATGTTTGTATTTGGTTTCTTACATCCAACATTCACATAACTTGATGGTCACAAATGTCTGACTAAATGGGTGTATTTGGTTTCTTACATTCATCATTCACATAACTTCGAGGCCACAAACATGGAATTGAAAGTATTTCATTTCTTACACAGTCCCACCCCTCGTGTGGAGTGGCGAAGAGACTCTGGAGCTATACCACCTTTGAGATCTAACCTTGAGAGTTTTGGAATGGAGCTGGTGATCAGAGACCTTGAGTATGCAGATGAAGGAGAGTATGAGTGTCTGGCAAATAATGATTATTCCACCCGCCCTGTCAGTAAAACCTTCAGGCTCACTGTTATGTGTGAGTATTTCAGCTCTTCATTTGAGTTGCTTTTTATGCTGTACTTCAGATAGAGTTAAATTTAAAAGAAAGCTACAACCTCACATTTGGGCTTGCACTGTATTCAGTGTGTTTGCTATAAAATGACATAGAGCTGGTTTAGGTTTTGATCCAAGGTTTCAAGTAGTGTGAGTCTAAAAATGATTCTTAAGAGTACATTTTATTCTAAACCTAATTACTTTTATGGTTATATATTTGTTTTCTCTTTCCAGCAAATGTTTCATACAGTTTTGTATTTGTTTCTTATAGCCCAACCAGAGTGGCAGGTGAAACCACATGATGTGGAGACCAGTGTGAATGGCAGGGCTGTTTTCATGTGCAAGGGGAAAGGGAAACCAAGACCACAGGTTGAAGTTACTATCGATGGAAAGCCCCTCGGAAGTAAGGGTCAATTTACTGATTTGTCATATTCATCCTGAAGATTTAAGCAAATACATTGGCTATATAAATATTGATTTGCTCTTTGGAATTTCTCATCTGCAAAATTATGTTTTATCTTCATTGCAGGTGTTCCCGCAAACCCGCGAATGTTTGTGACCAGAGATGTTCTTGATGTAGACGATAGTGCTTTCGTCAATGTAACGTATGTAAACCTGACGAAGAGTGACACCCAAGTCATTCAGTGTAACATCTCCAATACCAATGGATACATTTTTACCAATGCGTATCTGAATATTCTAGGTGAGTCTGGTGTCATTTTACCAAATTTGTTACTTATATAAGGAAAGAATATCACATTTACTTTACTGATAAATGTGTTAATCACATAAATATAGATGTCAGTAAAACACCCAGATATATAATGAACTTCTAAATTTTATAGCATAAAGATAACTAAGCCACAGCATTCTACAAGACTTCATAACACAAGTTGGTATTTATTTATGAAGAACTACAGCTACAAAGTGGTTAATTTGTTTACATACGTAAAGATCATGTCAAAGCATGTGGAAGAAGAAAACATAGCAGAATGAAGATTGAATACCATAAATATTTTTACAGCAAAATGATATCCACTGAATGATTCATTAGCCAACCTTCACTGTGCAATATATCCTATTTATCTTATGGAGTTAAATTTTTGAAGAAGGAAAAAATGGTTTTTTGGTCTCGGTAAAAGTTATATTCATGTGGTGCTGCTAATTGCCAAGTTTGGTTTTGAACTTGACAGAGGACCCTCCGGAGTTCGTGCGCCCACCTCGCCCACAGGTGATTGTGGCAGAAGGTCAATCTGTAAATCTCTCTTGCCAAACTACTGGCAAACCGGACCCAGTCATCACCTGGTTTAAGGAGGGAAGACCCATAACTGGGGGCCGCTATGTAACCTTGCTGAATGGAGATTTATTAATAAATGTAAGTCTGTTATACCACAAGGGTGTATAGAAGCCTTTCAGTTTTATAAAGGCAATGTATCGATGTGTTAAATATCTGTTTTCTTTCATTCATGTAGCCATTGTTATAGTGATCCTTCAGTATTAGTATGTATAACTGAAATATTGGAGTATTTTTTCTGCTCATCCTAAGCAAGTAATGTAATGCATTTTATGAATTGCTTATGAATTTAATCACATCATACATTTGTTTTCAGTCTGTGGTGTTGGCAGATGCAGGTAATTTTGGCTGTGAAGCTGAAAACAAGTTTGGTAGTATATCTGGCAATGGAACCTTGGCAGTGAGACGTAAGTTTACAGCCTTAATAAGTAGTTATTAGAATAATAAATTCAAGCCTTCCATGAGCTTTATAGAGTACACTGTTTTCAAGTTTGTTTTTTGCCAATGAGTAGGATTTATTCTAGTAACATATTCCCTCACCCTCTATCTAGCGTGGATCTAGGCAACGAAACTAACATACACATATTAGCCGACAATCAAAATGGTTGATTAAGGGCAATAATCACAACGCCAGTTTCCAAAACAATGCTCACCATAAACTGCAAAGAACTGAGAAAACATATAGTAAGAAATTAGAGCATACAGACCTGTCAGCAGTTTGCAATGATGACACAAAGATGCAAGGAATGTTACCGGCAAGTGAATTAAATCGGTGTGTACCATGCTAGTTTGTGTTTTTGTTAATAAAAATATATATCTTGGTTGCCTTTCAAGCATTGTTAATTGGTATATCTTGGCTGACTTGTGTTGATCTCTTTTCAGGGCGAACCAGGATAGAACAGCGACCCCTGGACTTGGAGGTCATCGCTGGAAATGATGCCAAGTTCACATGTTCTGCAACAACAGATACAGATGAAGTGAAACAGCTGGAGATTTTGTGGGAGAAGGATGACAAACCGATTACGCCGGACAATCAGAGAATGACCAGCAACTATCAGGATAATTCCTTAACCGTTACAGGGACTATAGCCAGGGATTCTGGCCGATACACCTGTGTGGCCACCAATGGCTTGGACAATGCCACGGCCTCAGCCATGTTGACTGTTAAAGGTTTGTCCTCATTTTAATTCGTTGCCTGTGGAAGACAATATAAAATGTACTCATACTCTTCTAGCACGCCATATGATGCACATTGTCAATTGATTGCAGTTTTGTTTATTTATTTTTGTTTCTTATTGCAGGACGCCCAGATCCACCTACACAAGTGAAAGTGATAGACTGCTTTCAGGAGAAGGCAGTGTTGGAGTGGAGCCCTGGAAGTAACAACAATGCTCCTATCCTCCACTTCATTGTACAGTACAACACCACCTTTACGCCAGATATCTGGACTTTTGCCCAACAAGTCAAGAAAACACAGAACAATGCTGAGATACCACTGACACCTTGGGCAAACTACACCTTCCGAGTACTGTCCTCAAATAAAATAGGTGACAGCGAACCCAGCGAGCCAACAACAACAGTCTGCAATACCAAACCAGATGTTCCCTTCAACAATCCAGTCAATGTCCGAACCATTGGGGAGAAGAAAAGATATCTTATTGTAGAGTGGACAGTAAGTTCTCTCAGACTCTGCTGAACTTCATTGAAAGCTCAGATGTTGTAGGTGTACGTAACACTACAAAACATATATATATATATATATCATGTACATATTTATTTTTGTCACATAGAGGGTTGTAAGTAAGTTACAGTAAGTACAATAATACTTCACGTGACTTTCACCACGTAATCACCTCACTGAGCTACAGCTTGTATATGTATGGTGGGATGAATAGTTGGTGAGAAATTACGTGAAACTATAGGCGATTTTTACTACGTTGTTCTATATAACGCTCAGATTGTACAAGCTTGAGTCTTAATGTTAAATGTTATGTGAATTCTTTCACCCTGGTTTACAGGAAATGCCTCAGATCCAGCATAATGGCCAAGGGTTCCAGTACTTGTTGTCTTACAGACGACTAGGAGATGCTACATCCAACTGGGTGAAAAGAACAGTATCGAATTATAAAGAAACTCGACTTGAGATTGACCTTCAACTCTCTGAGCCTTACCAACCTTATGAGATCAAGGTGGGCGCCCATAACTCGCAGGGAGATGCTCGAGCAGATGCTCCAGTTATTATTGGCTACTCAGGAGAAGCGGGTAAGGACCTTAGTCATGTAAATATGCACTGGTAGTTAGAAGTCAGTCCATCCCTGTTTTACTTTAATTTAAATACATGATGTGAAGGTGAAAAATATTTCATAATCCCCATGCAAATTTTGAGTGAAGGAGTGAGGTTTACTTTCTTCTCGACACAAAAAGAAGTATTGGTGTGTGATATTTGAAACGATACTGAGTATTAGTGCATGGAATGTTGAGTATTGATCTGTGTATAGTTAGCTGACTCCATGAAGATACCACTTTCAGAGCCCGAGGTCACTCCCACTGGATTGGAGCTTGTGATTGACGAACAGTACGAGATCACTGCCACTACCGCCACACTGCAGTGGGATCCCCTCCACCTTGTCGAGAGCAACTTACGGAACATGAATGGGCAGTTTATGGGATATAGGGTCAGTAGTTTGCGTATCTTACGAAAGTAATCTAATTTTTGATACATCTCTTCGTTCCATCCTCTCACCTGGCATTTTTGAAAAAAAGCTATATGTTGCTTTCAGTTATAATGTGGGCCTTCACACATAGGAGAGAGAATAGTTGCAGTTTTTAAAGTAAGAAAATGCTGGAAATTAAGTTTAATGGTGATAATAATCATGACATAGAAGAAGTATCAACTGCATTGTTCACATATCTCAATATACCCCAGAACAAAATTCTGTATTCCTCTCAGTTACATGGTTATAAACAGCAATTGCTAAAATCAAGTATTTAGATCACCCAGCTGTGTTCCTTAACTACGTGTTTGTCACTGGAATAGTTGTGGAGTGTAACTGTTGTTGGTGATTGTAGATTCAGTACTGGAAGCAGAACGAGAAGCTGGTGACATTCCGTGAACAACCAGTTCCACACAGTGCATGGAATAGCAGCCGGGATTTCTGTCCTCCGAACAAAGCCTGTGTGCAGCTAACCAATCTCTTCCCATTCTCCTACATAGAGGCACAGATTGTTGCTATGAACAACTTCTACATTGGACCACCTTCAGCTGCAATTGTATTCAGAACAACAGAAGGCGGTGAGTTGAATCCAGAATTGTATTGAGATTATCTGTATCTGCGCGATTCCCAGCCTTGCGAGAGAACGGCTGCGATCGTGAGCAGAATCAATCATTGTAAGAGAGACGCGTTCCTGCCACGCTGTTCAGAGTCATTTGTTCTGTTGCGTTGCATGTTTTTGCCATGGAGATTCACTTTTCTGGTACGTGTACATACATTTTGAAAGGTTACATATGGTCTGTGTTTTAGCGTTAGAAATTTTTTTTTCTCTCTCTCTCTCTCTCGAAGAGTTTTATACTGCAACGTGTGGTACAATTCAGTTTTATTTGTGTCATTTAGGGTCCAGTTTGCAAGACGCTTCTTTCTAGCCTTAATACTTTGTTAATACATTGCAGAGTAATGAAGCATATTTCACAGTGTAAGGACATTATTTACAATTTATTGCATTGTAAGAGCGCTTAAGTAATTAACATGGCGTAAATTGTCATGACCAGTTATGGTTACGATTTACTACAGAGTTACCTGCCATGAAACTTAGGTGTAGTTTGCCATTCAGAGTCATCTCCCATTTACTGTTTTAGATTACTATTGTAAGTGTTTAGTCAGTATGCATGTAGAATGCATGTTAATGACAGTGTGGTTTTAAGCTATATGCTGTATACAATGTAGTTCATTTATTTCCGTTTGAATTGAGCAATATATTTAGGTATGCAGTAATTGTTCCATGACAGTATATACTTATTGATTGCATATTTTATGGACACTATAATCAGTGTATTCAAGGATCAGATATGTTTCACTCCGTAATTGTTCTTATTCTCTTAAGGCAATTATCCATGAAGTTAGCATAGTCTCTTCTTCATCTCTGGGTTACCCCTCAGCATTATGCTGACTTCCTTCACGTAAGTGAAATATATTGTTGAGTGCGGCGCAAAACTCTAATTTAATGAATAAGTAAGTTTTAAACTCAGAACCAGTTTAGTTCTAGCTTTAAAAAGAATTGTAGCTATTTCTGAAGAAAAGCAAAATCTGGCATTATAAAGTACATTTCTGTGTATGCACAATGTTTATATTTTTTTAACTTTCAGTTCCTGGTCCAGTGAGAGAATTCCGTGCTATTGTAGCAGGACCCAACCATTTCTTGTTGAACTGGGAAAAACCAGAGATTACTGATCAAAATGGTGTAATTCTTGGATACGACATTGGATACCAGACAGGTGATGACCAACAGATACTTGTTAGATAAACCTTGCAAGGTTCTTGATAAGTTAATCTGAAACATTATGTAGAAAAGAGAATCAGAATTTTGTAACATGGTGATATAGTTAGAGCTAAATAAACTCATGGCTAGATACATACCTGTAAGTGTCTTGTTGGAGAATTTCATCGTCTTCATGTAGCATTGTGGTTGTAAGTTACGTGAGTGGAAAGAAGTGAGAACATTTCATATAACACTTGTTGATGAATGTTCTGGGTGTTTCAGTTGATGGCCTTGACCTTGGAAAGATGCAAGATCGTGAGCCACAGATTTATGACCCAAATGTTGTGCGAACAACTCTTAGCGGTCTGCGTCCCAGGCAGAAGTATCGGGTTCACATCTGGCCACGAACAATTAAAGGGCGTGGTGAAGATTATTTCATTGAAGTCACAACAACCAAACCCGGAGGTACAGTTTCACACTGTGACTAGTTACGATGAGGACTTTATAATATTGGTGGCAAATAAATGATATCACTTGATTCTCGTGAACAAGTTATGAGGTAAAAGCAAATTTCATCTTTTCCTGATTTCTGAAATGAAACAAATCAGGAGCAAGTATAAAAAAGAAATTTTTCGTTTATAATAAAAGCAAAGGTATCGGTCGTCATCTCAAATATACATGTTAAAATTTCAGCTCCCGATGCTCCCAAGTTTACTTTCTCCTTTATTGGTGAGCACATGCTGAATGTCACCTGGCAACGACCAATTGAGGCTGGAGAGAAGGCAGGCAGCATATACTATGTGGAATATAAGAAAATTGGTAAGAGCTTGTTTCATAGCATGTTAACTGTTGGGAGAAAAACTTATTTATCTGATGTAAGAATTCGTTAGATATGGGCAAGCCCTGTTAATTCAGTTGTTAGGTAAATTTTTATTTACAGCACAAATGTATCAGTGTGTTGATTACAGTTACACCATATATGACATTGAGTGTTGTTTGAATTCTGTATTTATCTACTTAATTTAATCCTCTAAGTTATCAAAGCCTGTTTAAACAGCTTCGTTCATATTCTCTTGCAATGTCTCTCCATGACAGGTGCATCAGAATGGATGCAGACACCTGAGGAATCAGTTAATCAATGGTCAAATGTGACAGGCCTTGAATCTGGCACCACGTACCAAGTCAGGGTTGTGGCCACCACTGGTACCCTGCTTACAACGAGCGCTATACAAGAGGTCACTACAGTAGGAGTAGGTAAGTACTTGGGCATCGCATGTTTTTGCAAGAACTAATACAAATTTATGGGTATTTCTTGGTAGGCCTTAGAGCTTCAAAAAATATGCTATTTTGTTAATCTAGACAGAACAATACTCTCCAAATCTGACGAAACAACAAACTTCTCTGTACATGTGTGATAATGTTTAGGATTTGTGGCATACATAAGTTTGTGGAATGGCTTGAAATTCAGTTCTGATGTACAGAGAAAGGAAAACTGTTCCTTGCTACAGGTGCTATCCAGATCGCAGGTGCCGGGTGGTTGGTGGGCATGATGCTGGCCATTGTCTTCGTTATCATCATCATCATCCTCATCTGTGTTGTCGTCGTCTTTCTTCGGAGAAACTGTGAAAATGTCCTTGGTAAGTTACGGGAGACCATTTCTGTTCTAGTTTGCTCTTCGCCACATTCCTACTCAATATGGAATCATTATTCCCAGAACATTCTGCCATCTGTGCTGAGAGATGTTTTTTTCCTAGTCCATTACTTGTACCCTTGCTGTTAAACTGGGCTTGGGTCATGACCCTGCATGGCTTTCCAGTCTCAAGGGCATTTTTTGACAGAAAGATTTCGGAATTTTACTGGTTTTGTTTTTTGGGGGGCCTTTCACATAAAAAGTGATAAATGTCCTTTTGTAGGGTTTTCAGTGAAGTTTGCCGAAGACTCTCTGCCTTCCACCAATATGGCATGTCAAATGTGGGAAAAAGCGCCATGTAATTTGACTAAGGCTGTGGTGTCCTGTACCCAGAAAAACATACTCTGACACTACTACATACATATTTGAAAGTGATAAGTGGCTTTCTTGTTTCTATGTTTTCATGTTTTTGTTGAAGGGAGCAGGCTTAGGTGGCCTAGCTGCTGGACGAGATTACTGTTCAGTCGCTGTAAATAAGGTGGAAAATTGGCACAGGCCTTAAACAGGGAATTTGTATATTTCACCCACTCGACAAAGCTCAGGTGGTTGTTTGCTCAGTCTTACATTATTTCAAGACTACCTGGTTTTCACCGGTAAGACATGCACATCTGTATGTTACATATGAGACAGTTTTCAGCACTAGTTTTGCCAGCTACACCTGGCCTTTATCATCCACCCAGAAAACTGACAGCCATAATGTTGTAATAATAAGTTCACTAGTATGGCAGTCAAAGCATTAACCATACATAAATATCTTCTGGTTGCCAGGTAAAAACAAGCACGAAGACGACTACGAAGGACCACATGGTGCTCCGCCCATGAGAGAGACGCATTCTCAGTATCCCCCCAGAATGTACCACTCATCCTATCCCAGGGAACCTGACTACCCCAAGGGGCCATCTAAGGGGTACTATGATAACCAGCAGTTCCAGTATGATGATCCACCAGGGTTAATAGATACTTCTTCACCTATTGCATTGTCATCTTTTATGTGGTGTTAGATTTCATCCTGCACTCGTGTTTATTTGTAAATCCCATACTTGCATCAACTTCTCCACCTGTTTGCTTTTTAAATGGGAATATTAAGTGTTTTTCTCATGTTGGTATTATATAACAGTCAGTTTTGAAATCTATCACTGATGTGTGATGTCATCAGTGTGTAGTATGGTAAAGCATAAATGAGCCCCTAACCAGAGATCACAAGGCAGGTACACACTTAAGTCAGACTTAGTCTATTTTTACTCTATTCAGAACAGATCATTGCTCCAATATCATGATTTTACTTTGGCGTTTTTATTTTATTTAATGTTAAAGAATGGACTCTCACAAAGAGATGAAGCACCCAAGTCCAAGATCAGGTGTAATACTGCTAGTTAATACTAAGTCTTTGCAAAGCTTGTGATCCCTGGGCCAAAGAATCCAGAAAAATCTATGCAACTGAAACAAGTCCTCATAACATGGAAGAAGAGGCCAATATTTCTATTGGACCTGTTAATAAGCTTGTTTACCATGGCATGGTATAGGACTGAAATTGAAATTACCCTCTTGCAATACATGTGGGATTGCTGGCACATGAGCATATATTTACCTGTATTGCTGTTCTCATAAGAATGTAGCACTTTTAGTAAGAAGTGTACAGTTTAGATGCATGGGAAGTAACACTGTAGTATACATGTAATCTTGAGGTATGAAACACTGGTTGATTACATGTATTTCATCACGTAACAGTTTAGATCAACATACCTGTGTAGCAGAGCCTATATAATATTAGGCCTTGTCACTTCACCTCTTTGGCCCACTACTTACCAGGTGCTGCTAGCCTTTAACATTGAAAATGTCATTTAATAGAAGTGTAACACAGTCTGGAAGCTGGAGGGGCAAATGGGTGAATTTACAGGGCTCAGTACTTGAAAATCCCTGACTATAGGTGAATATTGGCATATTACCATTATTTCAGCCTTTGGCGACTGTCTCTCATATCTCTCCAATGGTGCATCCTTGTCACATCACTGCCTTATCAAGCATAGGTACTCACTGCTGTGGAGCTGGCCTTGTATAATCTCTTTTTTCTTTCTCTCTTAATAGGAAAGTTACTTTTTATATGTCAATTTTTTTATTTAGCATCTTGAATAAATTGAAACGAATCATATATCATTGGTAAAATTATATCAGAAAACTTGATCCTCTACATCCAAGTGAAGCCAAATAAATATTTTCATAATTTACGACAGTATATAATCAGTTGCTTTCTTTAACATTTGGTAACATTTAGTTATGTTGTAAACTGTAACATAACACTTGACATGTTATATATATAACATATCTAAAATGTAGGACATGCTTTGCAGCCACACCTAAGTCTTTGCCATTCTTGCTGCTTCTCTCCCTGTATCTCAACATCCTATACCACAATTTGCCTAACCTAGCTTCTCGGGATGTGGAGTTTCAATGGCTGTATAGTAATAACTTTACCCAACAGACCTTAATTTCCAGTGTGTCCATTATGACAGCTTCTCAAATTAACACATCACTAAACCAAGAAGTTGATATTTCTGGTTCAGTGGAAACACATCCTCTTCATTAATCCTGCTTTGGTTGTCTTGTCATTAAACAACAGTGCAGGATGATAGCCTAATATCATAGTATTTCATTCTCAGGTGTAGCACAATATTCTGCTCTTCTTGGAGAGTTCTCCACAAAAGTGAACTCCTAATCATTTCATCGGTACCTTACATTTGGCCCTTTCAACTAACTGAGTGCTGCATGAAAGTATCAACTTGACCAAGGCTTAGCAATACTTTCAGGTGGCATATGACATAGTTTGCCTTCATGGGTTTGTTTCTCACAACATGCTTATTTATTATCATTTTTGAATGGATGATGTATTTTGTTTCATGTTTTTATTTAAACTTTTCCTTTGTTGTCCATGTATGTGAGCATGATATGTATGAAAATATTTAATAAACTGCTACATAATTTTTATATCTTGTAAGAAAATTTTTATTTTTAACAATTATTAGTTTTATTAAGTATGGAAAATATAATAAGAATTTCAGAGCTCTTCTTACTTCTCACATAAAGTGTTCCCGTAAACATACAATGCTAGTTATCATCTTGATACAATAAAGATACAAAAACAATATTAATTGGTTACTTTGTTTCTGTTTTTAGAGAGGGTTCACCTGGGATGAGAAAGAGTCCTAATATGAGTGACGGTATGCATATGCGTCCGCCATCATACAGCGACGTGGACAGCTTCGAGGAGTTCGGTGATCCCGAGGGTCAAGAGGCAGGAAAATTTGACCAGGACGGCTTCATCCACTCACCTGCCAGCAACCATGCCACGCCCCCCTCAGCATCGTACCGCCCCTCACCTCAGGCTCAAGAACCAGCTACTCCTTCAGCCATGTCAACCTTTGTATGATCCTCTGACATATTGTTCCAGTGGTCTTTGTGGATAATTCCTTGTTTTGAGATCTGCTGCAAGTTTTATGTTATCATATTTTATTCACAGCCGAGAGTCATTTATTTTCACAAAAATGTTCTGGAACTTGTGATGTGTTACATGAGCACTTTACTTCCTGAACCATGCCAGCTAGGCACAAAGTGTCTGACAGTTGTTAAAAGAGCAGTGACCAACTGCATCCCCTTCCTCATATAAGGAGTCCCGTGCAAGAGTTGACAGCAACACTTCGGTAGATACCTGCATTTTAGAATGAACACTGTCTGCTGTTGCATCTTATAACTCCATATCTTTTAATCCTTCAATATGAGTTAACAGTATGGAATGCTTTTCCTTGGTTCTCAGATGTTCCTTTTTTTCTATTTTCCATCTTAACATACCGTATATCAAACCTGTATCAAGGGACTGAGATATAGTGTCTTGTGTGTGTGTGTGTGTACAGCTTCCATTTTAAATATGCATACTATGAAAATTAAATCTTTATACTTTAGTTTAATTCACTCTTTTTTTCATTTTGGGATATATTGTTGTGGATAATACCACACCAGAGTGTTGCATTGTCACTGATTAATTCAATTTTGTACTAAATCTCAACATTGTGTAGATAAATATCACTCTGTTACATTGTTTGTATACATGTTAACTCTGTTGTACATATACATAACAAGGTGCTTTCTCTTCAGCTTAGAAAAGCAATTGTTAATATCATCTAATTCAACTATCAATGTGTACATTCCAGCCTGAAATGGCAACATTCATTACTTCAGGCTTTTATCATGCAGTTGTACTGTGTTCTTGTACATTTTGATCAATTTTTTTTATACATAAGTACAGGATACTACTGGTAAAGACTAACTTCTTAAACACAAAACTGTTCCCAGGGAATAAATATCTGCAATAGGCTCCTCTGTAGAAGAAGTGATATATTGTTTAAAGAACTTTTCAGTTGTACCTGAATGATAAATAGGATGGTGGTCATATAGAGAAAGACTGTCTTTTTAAAACATTGTATAGGTTGTTTTCATATAACCATGAAGTGTATAGTGTTTGGTAGCCTGTGCTATTTTCCTGAATTATTTTACTCCACATCTCTGTGGTATGTATTGGGAGTCTGAAATGAATCATTTGCTATACTATATGTAGATATTTTTTAAATCACAACATATTTTACCAAAATAGGATATTACATAGAAACTTGTAATATCAAAATTTTGTACATATACTGATTTTATACAATGTAATAAATAATTTTATCCATAATTGTCATCAGAATTCTTCTTTATTTTTTCCTAACCATTAATAACATTGCTGTATAGCCACTCTGAACAATTGGGGGTGGGGGGGGGGGTTATAATATGATGTTCATCAGGTATGTATTCAGTAGCACTTTGAGTGCAACTGTTCACTTATCCAACATGGCAATCTTGAACAATAAACTTATGGCCATAGTCCCAGTTTCAGCAGAAAGAAAGTAATTACTAAGCAGTCTCACAGATCATGGACATTGTGAGAAGAATTTTGGCTGGATCGTAAGGAGCATATAAAATATTCATTCCTGCTTTAGGTGTAATTTACATCTTTAAGCTGTGGGGAAATTGGTGATGGATTAGCCAGAAGATAAAAATAATGATCATTTCACCTTTGGTCCGAGTCACCAATCCAGATAATAAACTTGCATAGCAGCCCATACATTAAATCCCGAATTGCTTGGCCTCTAAAATCACGGCATTTTTCTTCAGACGTGTCTAATGATCGAGTCTATATATGCCTGCGGAAGACACGATGGACGGGTCACCAATATAAGGACATTAACTGTGTTTCAGAGTATTGAATCACCAGTTGCGATTCCATAAAACCAGTTCTGATTTCCGGTATAAGTAAAATTTAGCCTGAAAGTTGAAACTGAGAACAAATAGGGCCTACCAAGTATATGCACGAATCTGCCAAACTTTATGGGATGCCACTGTGCTGTCTTTTTTAAAAATTTTTAAAAATTTGGTAACATATTTTAAAGCTTTGAAACTGATTTGTAAAGATGTTAAAAAATCTTCACACCTGACAAATCTTCACACAAATTTAGTCCGGTTCCCAACGCGAGCGTTCACCTAGCAAAGGCCCTCACAACACTCATTAATCCTAAACCTTTGAAAATACATATTTAGAAATAACTTGTAAAATTTTAAGGCAAAATTCTGTTACTGTAAACTATATATACACTCTTTGATTTTAAAAATCAAAATTAACTCGAGTCAAATATCTCGTGTGCCTCTCTCTTCAGCTGTCTTGGGGAAATGGTGTATCGTGTGGCAAACAGGACAACAGAGACCCACCAGCCCCCATCACGGTATAACGGACAAGATAAACCCCAAGTAGTTAGGACGGAGTCAGTGTTGACAATGGGTATATCTCTATCTGCAAGCAGAAGAATCGCGATTGTCCGCACTTTTCATTCAGTGTCTTTCACTTTACAAGGACCTCAGGCACTGCAGTACTCTTTTGGTCACCAATATACAGATGCAGAAGTCCCTTTTTATCGATATGATTCCATCCATACACTCAACCATGGCAGATATGTTAAATAAATTTCACGGGATAAAGCCATTTGGAATGTGGCTAAACTGATCATGTATTTGATGACTATTTCAGAATTTATTTTTACGTGTTGCATCTCCGGCCGTACGTGGGAAGGTCTGCCAGCAACTCGGTCGTGGGTTTCCACCGAGCTCTGCCCGGTTCCCTCCCATCATAATACTGGCTGCCGTCGTACAAGTGAAACATCCTTGAGTACGGCGCATAACACCAATCAGATAAATAAATAAATTTTACATGTTGCACGGAGGGCATAGCCAACATCAAATAATAATAATCCGCAATGCGTGCACTTTATCATATAGTTTGATTCGCCATCACTTGTGGATCATGAATAAAAACAAAGAATGTCCAAAATAGTGGGCTTCTCATAAAAAGCAAACTAACCGAAAATATAAAGTTGCTGGCCCGTATCATGATACGCATTCCCTTACCAGATATCTTTGCCGCTTAACCTAGATACGGCAGAGATGAAACAGTTTACCTGTCAGGAGTTTACGGACACAGCGACAGGGGGCGGTAATCAGAGACAGGAAGAAAACCTTGGCGCATCACCTGAAAGGTATGTCGATGATAGCGTCCCCACCGCCAGGTGTCGCAAGCCTGGATGACCTCACTCGAATCTGTTTTAGAGGTACACACCGCCATTTTGCGTGAAGGAGGGGGCGAGAGGAATATTTCCAAGGTATGTGATAGTGTGTATATACGTCTCTTCGTTACCCGGAGAATATATACTTGTTGATGAAAAATTTATTTGAGTTATAAATTTTACTATGTCACACGGTTAATTTTCTGTCGAAGAGCATACCTGTATGTGTCAACTAATGAGGTCTCACCTGGCCTTGATCAGTTCTTGTTATAACGAAGAGTTTCATATGCTACATGTATATAGGCCTTTATCAGTACCACACTGGTCTATATGCTGTAGACAGTTTATAATACTGGTGAGAGGACTGTTGTTGCCAGTAGGTATTGCCTACATCAGTAATGCGATGCTGTCATCAATCTGTCAGGTATTTTCAACTATGAGGCCAGTAGCATTTTGCTAGTTATGATAAGACTTGCTGACTACTAACTATTTTCACACTTGCAGATTTCATTAATATCTCCCAACGCATACATTCTGAACTCAAACGATTTCGCTGCCTTGTTTAGGACCGTTGCTGTAAGCTACAGCCAGATAGGTTTACTATACTTGAGTACGAAATAAAAATATTCAAATAGTTCTTTGCTTAACTCTGCTGCATGAAAATTTCAGGCTACCTTACACATCAGCGATTTTGTAGGAAATATGGTGAAATTATTAGGAGCTTTAATAGTTTTAGTTTGCTCTGACGCTTGATGTGGCCATAGTGGGGTCATAATATGGCTGACACAAATTTTGCCAAACCTAGCGTCAGAGCAAACTCAGACTATGAGCTTTATAGTGGTGAGTTGTAATGTATGGCACCAAAAATATCAGTGTTTGTTCTGTTTTTTTTTATCTTGATATATGTGTGATATCCAACACAATAATTGAATCTTTGGACATCATTTTTGGCTTATAAAGCTTTCAAAAGTAGTATTTGTCGGTAGATTTTTGTGAGTAAGGAATGGCTTGAAACCCAAATGATTGGTACCTAACAGAGGTAATTCAACTCTCTGTTATTTTAGGAATTAAATTGTTGTAAGTTAACATGTCCAATAAATTGCTAAAAGTATAATTTAATTTGGAACACAGTTTTAACAAACAACCCACACAATTCACCCCAGCAGTCAGGAAACATTTAGGTGATTAAATTGTCGAGGGCATTTCTTTCTAAGTATAAAATTTTCATTGGTTAATGTTCGATTTGTATGTGTTGTTCAATAAAATTTGACTTTATTCAAGCAGTTGTGTTGACACAGACATCAAACTTTCTTGCTGTAGCGCCGCTGATATACACTGGTGGTCAGATGTAATAGTGATATTTGGCTATCTGTGTTGGGTGTAGAGCTGAGCAAGTGATACTCATTGTGCTGTTAGCTCTATTAGTTGAAAACCAGAAGAGGTTATGTATTGGCAAGTTATGCACTGTCCATCCGTATGTCTGTCCATCCATCTGTCCAGTGTTTGTTAACTTTTCCTTCAAAACTTCAATACCCCTACAGTTTTTGTCCGATTTCAAGAAAACTTGGGTCAAGTGTAGACTACATCAAGATACATAATTTGTAGTATCGATTTTCCATTTCTATGAAAGGTTGTCTGTCTGTTTTCCAGTTTATCTGCTATTTTAATATTTCCTTCCAAGTGCTACTCCTCCTACAGTTTTTGTCCAATTTCAGTGAAGCTTGGTTGAATTGTAGACTATATCAAGATGCAAAATTCGCAGTACTGATTTTCAGTTTCCATGATCAGTTGTCTCTCTGTCTGCCTATATCTTTGTCTGTTCATCTAGTATATGTTCACACAGGTATATTCAAAACACTACTCCTACGGGTTTGATTTAAATTGAAATTGGTGATAATCATATTTAAAAAAAAACTTGTACCTGTTTGTTGCCTGCTTTCAGGTGATGACTATTACTTAATGTGTCAAGAATGACTGCAGTTCCTTTGGTCATTGTGTGCCTGGCATTTGTTGCTGGTACTGCCTCTTCTCAATATGGTAAGATTTAAAATTCAGTTTTCTTCATTAAGTTATTTGATGAAATTTGTTTCTTCTTTTAAGAATATCTTGGAGCATATAGGATTTCACTGCAAAATTTAATTGTTTTACCAGCATTGCTTGTTTGTTATGAATACATGTGGCAAGTCCTTTGAACAGTCATTACTTACACCTGACTTATAACTGGCAGTTGTTTATCACCTTTCTATATAGCTGAAGTGTTTTTATCTATCTTTCCTGTTGATGGTCTCGCAAATCCTGGATGCTTAGGTTGGCATATTGCTTTCAGAATTAATAATATTATAGTTTCCTACTGTACTGTTTGTATAGTAGGAAACATTTGTTACATGATAAATACTTATTTATTATGAATTATAATTCATAATTGTTATAATAATTTACTTGTAATAAGTAATAAATATTTACTGAAGCAATGAATGGTTGAAGCAATTCACCTGTATGTTTTTGTCAACTTAAAAACATATGTTTTGTAAATATTAAAATATTAATTTCAAACATTTAAATATTAAATTAAAATATTTAAAATATTTGATATTCTTAAAATATTTTTTATCAACTTTAGTTTGTCCAATGGATTGGGAGCCTTTTGAACAGAGCTGTTATAAATTCATAGTCTACCCGGAGAAAAACTTCAATGAAGCAACGTCCTATTGTGTGGTAAGATCTCATGGTTTTCATAAAGCTAATTAAATATGTAGCCTCTGTGGTTGATTATCACATTTTTAACTAAAGATTCCTAAATATTGTAAACAATTCAGGCAGTAAAGTTGTAAAATGAAATGGGTCAGTTTTGATGTATAACTTACGATAAAACAGAGTACCATAACATAATCCCTCACATAATGGAAAAGATGCCCTGACTTCCAATATGATCTTTATCTAAGAATCCATCGAAAATTTCCTTCTTAGTTGTCTTGAGCTAGTAGTAAGTAACATTTTCTTTATTAATAATAATAATACTCATGGCATGATCACGTAATGTTTCACAGATTCACTAGCTTTCAAATTTCTTGCTGATGTCTTTGTCAAGTGAAAAACCACATTATAAACATTCCAAAATTTACCATAATATTATTTGAAATAAAAGTGGTTATTCATGTAAGAAAACCTGAGTACAGTCAAAAGCTAGTGTATCTGTGAAACACTATGTGGTGATGTCCTGGGTTGGTCATTATTGTTATTATTGGAGAACCCATGTACAGGGATGAGTCTTAAACTAATTTTCTTCATTGTTTCTGTCGAAATAAAAGTACATACATATGTATACTTACGTGAGTTAAACATGAGCATGATTCCTCAGGTAGAAGTGGTCTAATCCACATGCTGTGTCTTCCTTCCAGCGTCACCACTCTGCTTTAGTAAGTGTGAATTCCTACGCAGAACATAGTTTTATAGAACAGAGGATTTCACAGATGAGCCTCCTCAGGCAAGTATTTGCCCCTATCAGTCAGAACCATTGATAATGTTGAAGTGGGTATTTTGGTATTAGGCCAGACAGATGAGTACATGACAAAACATTTGCATTTAAGACATTGATAGTGGTTCTTCTGTTTTTTTTTTTTTGTTTTTTTTTTTGGTAAACAAAGCTGTTTTTTGAAGTGTCTATTCTTAAATGTCTGAAAATAAGCAGGAAGGCTTGGCACATAAAAAAATAACTAAGGTATTACAGTGGATTTATGAAATGTTTCTTTTCATCTTAATATGGGAGTACAAATAAGTTCCTCAGCCTTCTCTCATATTAAGGTGATAAGATTTTTGAAGGCTTCATATTTCATTCACCTCAACATTTAATGAACAATGCCAGTGAACACTATCAAACAGTAACAGCATTGGGGGATAGACCCTGTCTTTACAAGCAGGCCATTCACACCCCACATCATATTCTTTCATGGGGCCTCCGTGGCTGATTTGGTTAGTATGCTAGCACAGTGTAATGACCAAGAAGCTTCCCACCAATGCAGTCACTGTGAGTTCAGGACTAGCTCATGCTGGTTTCCTCTCCGGCTGTACATAGGAAGCTCTGCCAGCAACCTGCGGATGGTTGTGGGTTTCATCCGGGCTCTGCCCGGTTTCCTCCCTCCATAATTGGAGCTGTCATGGCAGACGTGATATATTCTTGTGCATGGCATAAAACACCAATCAAATAAATAAATAGATAAATTTTCATTAATACCCTCTGCATTGACAGAAAATATGCATAAACAGAGAGCTTAATTACCTAGAGTGTAGATTTGATGTCCTAGAACTGAAAAAGAACTTTCATTATTAAGTCCAATAAGGTTAGTTTATGTACTGACTTTCAACAATCATCAACAGCTAGGTTTCGTACATCCTTTAGTTTGTATTTTGTGATCTTTCTTTTCTTAGGGGAAACTGGTATACAAGCGGTGTTTTGCGGCCAAAAGATAAGTTCCGCTGGGATGGAGACGGTTCAGATGTTGACATGACCCCAGGCAACAATTACTGGATCGATGAGCTAGCACCGCTAGATACGCTTGCTGGCAAGAATGTTATCTATACATATGAAAATGGACGGTATGGCTGGAAACGCAGTGACCCAACTCAAAAGATGGGGTTTATCTGTGAAGCGCCTCTGGCCGAGATTTATAAAACTCTACAGGATGAGCGAGGCATAGGTGTGTTCTTTATCTGTTTTGTATGTGACAATTGGCAATCGATGACACTAGTGTGACAAATACCTGATATGCATGGAAGACCACAAGTCTTTTTAATATGGTGTATATTCCCTGCATCACTTGGTGGAAAGTTTGTTTATAGTAACTTGGTCAAGCTTGGTATTTTATACCTCAGGCTTTCTAGTCTCCTCCAATTAAAAAAATCAATGAATCCAAGTAATTTTAGTACTCCTTTGACCCCTGTTAGATGGATTTTATTTTATGACCCGCTTCAAAGAATTTTGGTTTGGCTTACCTTTCAGACTATGGTATGGATTTTGTTCCAAACTTGGCTGACATAGAAAGAGGACCTTCCTTCATCGTGAATGCCCAGGACACAGTAATTGTTGGGAGACCGAAGCGAGCTTACATTGAATGTGTGGCTACTGGCAAACCTGCACCAATTTATAGCTGGAAGAATGGAACTTTCGGAACTACTGTAATCAGTGGGAAAGGAATGGAGTTGACGTCTGCCATAAACCCTCGCTACACGCAGACAAATGGAAGGCTCACATTTGAGAAGCCCTCTAGTGGGACAGACGCAGCGTATTATCAATGCCGAGCGAGCAACAAGTTTGGGACAATCATCAGTCCTCCAGTGCAGATCTCCTTTGGAAGTGAGTGACTTATTCGAAGAAAAATTGTTCTTTTGCTCCACAAGCACTCAGAATTGTGCTATTTTTTTGGTTTAATCTACTCATTTATTTGATCAGAACTAGTTAAAGACTGTCTTCTTTAGACAAAGACTCTTTGTGCTCAATATGTAATTGCCGAATGCCTCAGTTGAGGTATCCCTACCCAGATATTTTAGAATATAGCCCCCAATTATAGAACAGCACACACCACTTTTGCTGGTCAGTCTCTGCATGGCTCATTCTCCCTGATGGTTGGCATTGTTGCACTTTACCTGCTCATGTGTGATCAGTGAGAGTGCAGACTTGAGATCAACTCTCACTAATCAGGAGGGTGCTGAGGTACCTGGCAAATGGCAGTGGCAGTGGGTTAATCAAATGGCCAATTTCCTTTACCCATAATATTGTGAAACTTCCATTGAATTAGAGAAAAACTGAGTCATAGCCAGCAGTTTTAAACATCAAGATTATAAACAAGTGAATATTTTTAGCTTGGTTAAATTGTTGGATTGCAGGATGCTTATTTCTAGATTGTATACCCTAGTTCAGTTTAGACAGGTAAAATAAGACTTTTTTTTTTTTTATTTGTCAACAGTGCTAGGAGAATTCCCAAATGTTGGTGTCTCAGCTGTATTGGCCTATACCTACAATGGAGCACAGCTTGAATGTCCAAGTATCACAGCTGAACCAGGTAAGTGGGTCATTGGGTCTAGTGCAAACATCCGTGTTTACACATGTACAAGTCTGTGAACATTATGGAAATTTTTTGGTCAGAGAAAAGTTTTGTTGTGCCCTAATAGAATTGCTACTTCTTGATGCAGGTATATGAACTGAGTTCATGTTTACTGGTATTCACAGAATTCTGTATATGTACCTGTAAGTACTTTCTTCAATAGGCATATATACCATATCCTTAATGTTACCTGCCTGAATTGAGAGACTCTCAAACTTTTCATTTTAATTCTGTTCTTTTTTACAGCAAAACGATACCAATGGGCCAAGGGAAAACCCACAGCATTTGTGCGTCCAGAGTATAATCATTATATATTCATTTCCAACAATGGGAAGCTGTATTTCTCAGAAGTCACCGAGCCTGATCATGGGTTTTACTACTGTGTGGTAACGTTGACCAGACCAGCTTCCTCTGAAGCTTACATTGGCTCTTCCCAGACTCCTAGTGCCACTGCCATCAAAATTCAACTGAATGTTGCTGATCCAGGTACAAAATACTAATAGGTCATGTAATCAAGATATCAAAGCTTATTCTTCCAGTTACCTGTCATTTCATTGATTTTATCCATTTTGGTAGTTACAATACAATTAATTGGGAAGATGTACCCTTAATCTGATACTGACAGAACTTGCACATGCCTTTGTAAAAGTGTTCAGGTTGGATGACAATTTGGCTTGACACACTATATGGTGAGAAATAATTGCTAATCAAACTGATACATTTAGCTGATATTTCCAGATGAAATCATTTAATTCTTTACCTTGTTTTTAGTCGGTGGTCAGAATAAACCTGAAATTTTGGACGAGTTCATCAGCGTCTTTCCGACCAACCCAAAGAGAGGAGATACCATCAGGCTTGAATGTTTTGCCTATGGAACGTATGTAACTTGAAGCATTATCGACTGATGTTAAATTATTATCAGATGACACTCCCTTCATTAATTATTTGATCTAGTCAATCTTTCATATTTCTTCATTGTGGCTTTTAAATAATCAGGGTTATTTGTATTTTTTCTAATGTTGTGTGCTTCCCAAAACACATAGGGTTCTGGTCATACAAATGTCTTCTACATGGGTCTGCATCTTCAACCAGGGGTGTCTGGTGGCATAAATATACTTGCAACACCTTGATTTCACAGTGATTTACAGTGGATCTGACTTTGAAGTGAAACAAAGGAATCAGTTATTCATTTATCACATATAATGTGCACACATCGCCTTTCATCACTAGGTTGTTAAAATTTTGGAAGAATATAAATATTTAGTATCATTTTCTGTTTCAGGTGGCCGCTACATTACAGTTGGCTTCGTCTGGGTAGGAAGAATATGCCAGTGAAATCACGTTTACTGGACCACAACCGAGTCCTTGAGATAGAAGGTGTCACTGAGGATGACGCAGGCCAATACCAGTGCAATGTGTTCAGCCCAAAAACCAGGCAGGGAGATAGCAAGCAGTTCACTCTCAGCATCCAGTGTAAGTGGACAAACTCATTCTCGCCTCTGGTTCGTTTGTCTAGTTTCCATCCCAAAAACGAGTTTGGGTTTATTTCATACAGGGAAGCAGAAGCCTATCGTACATGATCTGTTTGAAGAGTTATATATTATGCTTATACACTCCACCCGAAACTTGATACACACTTGACAGTGCCTTTGTAAGAAATTCATGTAATGTATTTACGTTCATACATCATGTCTAGCATTGATGCCAATTTGTGACATTTGTTTTCTTCCTTTCAAAGGCCGGTGTAATTATGTGAATTACTTCTTAAGTTTTAAAGGGTAAATTGTGACACAAAGTTCCACCTATAGCTTACCACTGTTCTAGAACCTGTGGTATTTTGATATAGTAGTCCTTTTACAGGAAGACTCGGTCAGTTCTATTTTATGACCTATCTTGCTAGAAAATCTGCCTTTTTTTTAGACCAATTTTCATGGCAAAAATACATGTACAGTAGTTTTTCTTATCATGCAATTAATTGGGTTCAGCTGTGTGAATTATTTCTTTCTTGTCCTTAGCCAAACCCTATTTCCGGGAGCCCCTAAGGGACCAGTTTGTTGACAAAGGATCCCAGTTGACATGGCGTTGCTATGCTGCAGCAACTCCCCCAGAAATATACATATGGTTCAAAAATGGAGAGCCTCTTGCTGAAATACCCGGGGAAATTGAAATCCGACGGAACACACTGGTGATTAGAAACTTGCAGAAAGAAAAGCACGATGGAATGTATCAGTGTGCAGCCAGAAATGAATATGGAGTTGCGTTCAGCAGTGCTCAGCTTCGAGTTTTAGGTAACTATTATGATGTATGTAATGGAACATGTTTCTGTATTTTTGTCCAGTCAAAAGGAAATTTATTTTTGACAGTTGTCTGGGCAATTTCAGGTTGTGACCTTGCAATTGTCTCATACCATAAGTATATAAAGATATCTGAAGACATGGACATCCATTACTAAAACAAGTAGATTATACACAAATACAGTGTAATTTTGGTAAGGTTACACTGTGACAAATTCTCATGAAATGAAGAATAAATATTTGCCCTCTCTCTCTCCAGAGTTTGCTCCAACTTTCCGCAAACAAGCAGAACCAGGTACAAATTACGCCACACTTGGCGGAAACGCTACCTTGGAGTGTAACCCTGAGGCTGCACCATTTCCTACATTCAAGTGGTACAAGGATGGAGGTGACCTTGGGCTCTCTCTTGGAGACACAACATCCCGTGTTAGGATGATACCTGGCGGTGACCTTATGATCATAGGTATCCAGTACTCGGACGCTGGGCAGTATAGGTGTGAAGCTACCAACACCCTAGGATCAGACTCCATCAACAGCAGACTTGTCATTCTCCGTGAGTTGATCTTTATATGATACATCTATGTACTCCTTGCATATAACCTCTGACTGAAGAATTAAACAAATCAATCTAATACTTCTATGTACTCCTTGCATATAACCTCTGACTGAAGAATTAAACAAATCAAGCTGTATAGTTCCAAAAAAAGGTAAACTATAATCCTACGAAAGCATAAATCAGTTATGTTTGCATAAAGTGTTATGAAAATGGGTAAGTTGGTCAGACCTAATTCATTGAAAAAAAAAAACTCATATGTGTACTTGCATCATAATGAATATGAAGTCATGATGAATATTCATCCACAGATAAAAATCAAAAAGTTGTTATTGTGTAATGATGTCAGTCTCTTGTTACCCATTGTGTCGATTCCAGAGTCCACTACGATAAACAGGCATCCCTCTCCAAAGGAAGTACTTGTGAATGAGACGGCTTTCCTTCAGTGCCAGGCCTCATATAGCCCTGGCTTGGACATGATATACATTTGGAGGTTCAACAGTGTGCCCATTGACATAGAGAAAAACCCATTCTACAGCTGGGTGAGTTCTAGTGTCATCCATGGTACTATACACCAAAATGAAGACCTGCCATTACTATCGTGGTGGCCTCCTTTTAACTTTTCATTTCATTTCAAACAAATAAAACTGCAAGTTGATGAATAGGTGTGCACAGTGTGATACAAATGATACAAAATTTAGAGATGCCACTGTAACTTATTATGCCTTATACTGATATGGAAATATTCAGGCAGCGACTACTTTCAGTTTTTGTTAAATTGTTTTGTTTCAGAGGTTAATAAATAGTTCAGGTTCAAGTTAGGATTGCATTAATGTTTTGTAATCTTGTAAATTGGGGCTATAGAATACATGTGTTTTGTTTGGTGCTCAGGGTACTGGATTTAACCAGGGAGGACTGTACATCAGGAATGCACAGTTTGAGCATGAAGGAGAGTACACCTGTGTGGCTAGAACGCAGACAGATGAGGTCACAGCCTCTTCTTACGTGACTGTGAAAGGTATGGGGTTTTGGTTGCTCTCTGTAGAATTAGTCATGGGTAAAATATACCTGATTAAAGTACATTTCAGCTGTGTGCTATGCATTTCTTGATCGACATGCATTTGTTGTCGAGGTGAGATATGAGCTAGGCACCTGGCCCCAGGATCACAAAGCTGTCTTAGACCTAAGTGAGACTTAGTCTTAACTTGTAACACTATTCCTGGGCTTCTGTTTGAAGTTTGGTGTGAATTTTTGATATTACCATGAAAGTCTGAGACGACACCAAGTCTTAACATAAAAATTCCTATGGTGAGTTACTGTTCTGGCCTAGTAAAGGATGTTATTACCGAGTCTATGACAGCATCCTCATCCTGGGGCTTGGTAAGCAGTCAGTTCATAATTGAGGAATTATTCAACCAGAAACATTCATCAAGTAATTCATTTATTACCTTTTGCACAAGACAGTTTATTTGGAATTGGTTTTCTTGATTTTGTTTCTGTGCAGCTGCGTGTACAATTTAACTCCTTTGGCCTAAGATATAACCACTTCTAATAGTGGTTATTTCATGCAGGTTGCTGCCTTATTGCAATGTTAGCACATGTATTCCTAACCCTTCAATCAAACAGTAACATGAGTGCATGTGTAACCAACTTGGAATTTGAACCAGTGATCTCTGGATTTTGAGGTCGTACCCCTACTACAGGACTAAAGGGAAGTGGATGTAGATAATGCTTACATTCACCCCTTCGTTTTTGAAGTCTTGTGACACCCAAGGAAATTAGAGCTGAACAGAATCCGCCAAAGCCAGCTATATAAACCACCCCGGCAAACCCGCTTGTGGTGCCAAATGTGACCGAGGTAACCAGCTGAGGATTTGAACCAGCAATCTCTGGGATTTGAATCCACCCCTCGACTAAAGGGAAATTCCCTCCAGCCTGGTTGTAGATAGCGCTTATATTTCACCCTGTTGCACATGTATACCTGAATGTTGTGCAGGGCCACCAGGGCAGCCAGCAGGTGTTTTCGGGGTTTCCACCAGCATTACTCCCACAAGCCTCCAACTCAAATGGACCCCCGGGGATAACCATGGTGATCCAATACAGGCCTATGTGGTAGAAGCAGCAACGTACTTTGAGAATTACACCGTCTGGAGAATAGTCAAAGACAGTGAGTACCACTGTTAAAGCAGTGTGTGCAGCAATAAACTATAATATATATGTGAGGCATATTTTTCTTGGGACTTCTGTGCTGTAATATTTGTTGTTGGTTTTTTCATGTCTCTCAAACTGTAGTTTTGCACCGTCTTTATCTGGAACAACAAATTGATTATTAACGATGCGAAATACTTACTGAGTGAATTTGTGAGTAAGCTTTTCTACTATTTTTCTGCTGGAAAATTAGTTCATTTCTAATTCAGTATTGCTTCATTCAAAAACCTTGATTTATATGTGTCATGTCAACATATATGAATTGAACCATTGTGGTGTGTAATTGATTCAATTTATCTTTCATTACTTTCTCAGAAATCGATCACAATAACGCCATTGACAACTCAGACAAGGATACTACTCGAAGAAGTACTGTGTTGACCACTTTGACACCAGGGACTGGATACAAATTTCGGGTGCGGGCCTATAACCGTTTTGGCTTGGGAGTCCATAGTCAGCCCTCAGGTATGCAGTTCTTTGCCAGCACCTGTGGGAAGAGTGAATTGACAATGATTAGCATTCCACAAAACCTCCATGGCTGATCTTGCATGGAGACTGTTAAAGACTCTTGCCTTCCACCAATGTGATATAGACATTGGCTTGCTCTGTAGGGAAAACTTGCTAACATATAGGAAATATTTGTCAGTAGCTTTAAATGATTGCTAAGGGCTTGTGGTTTGCTCTGAGCAGTCCTTTAAATGATTGCTGAGGGCTTGTGGTTTGCTCTGAGCAGTCTTTTTTTCCTTCATCCATGAAACTGACTGGCTTTTTTTTATGAAAGTAAATATTCTTGGGTACAGGTAGCATTAAACAGAACTGATTTGATTGATATCCCAGTATGTTGGCAAAAATGGATTAGTTTGAAGTATGGAACTATGTGCTATTCATCAAAGTCTTTTCTTTCCTAGCATAGTAAAAGAGCAGATTCAAAGGTTAGCTGGTCAGAGTCTCTTATTGGGTAAAGAAAACCAGAAGTAACATTTTGACAGGATTTGTATAATTAAGGTCTTAATTTTGGAGGTACATGTGAATATTAAAGAGCTTCGTTTTGCATTCTATGATCTTGTCAGTGTGCTCTCCAGATGGTATTTTTTGAAGAGCACTTGTTGCTGGTTGTGTCAGAAAGCATGCATGCTTGGCAATTAAGACTATTGCTTCATAACAATTTCATGATTTTGACAGGTGAATACTCAACACTAGGAGACAAGCCAACAAAGATTGTGGAGGAGGTTGGAGGTGGAGGTGGGAAAGTGGGTGACCTTACCATTACCTGGAAGGTATTTATGGTCATGCATTATAGGGTTTTTTTTGTGTTCCATTATCATGGTTATATTAGATCTGAATTAAAGTGCAGCCCTATATGAAATACAGGCCTTGTGCGATCAGACAAGACAGTTTCCTAGTAAAATAGAATTTGGTAGTGGTCTTCGCCTTTGAAGGACCAGTGTTTTGGCAAATTACTGCCCTTGCATATGAGGTGTAATGTTTTCCACATGCTTCACATTTATGTCCACAGCCCTTGGATCCTGTTGATCACCACGGAAAAAAAATTGGGTATGCAGTTTACTGGAGGAGGAAGGGTCGCAGGGTCACAGACGTGGATTGGGAAAAGGTGGGGGTTTAAATTCTCCAGTGTTAAACTTGTGGACCAAAGCTATGTGTCCTATTTGCATTGTAATTGTGGAGTAATGTGAATGTGACATTTCTGAAAGCCATATAGAAATACAACAGCCATCTCTGATAGAGCACCTGATAGATTAACAGGTTTTATGTCATTGAGATTTATGCTTTATCAGATATCAGATTGGTTTTGATTCCACTGTGGTTTGCTGTGTCAGGGTGTGATATATGGCAATGCCAGCCGCTATGTGCATACAGTTGGGCAAGCGTACTACTACACGGAATACGAGGTCAAAGTTCAAGCCCTGAACATCCACGGAGCAGGCCCCAATTCATCCATCCAGGTTATCTATTCAGCAGAGGACTGTGAGTAATACATAGTTAGATTAAATTCATAAATTAATTTATTGTAAATCTTCAACCTTTTCAGCCACCATGGCATTTGTTTCAGTGGAATTTATGCATACAATGATTATGGAAATGACTGACGCTAAAAATGATTTGTGTGTGTGAAAATTATTTCTTTATACCCCTTGGCTCTATCAGAATGTTTCAAAATATTGGTTGCAGAAGTGGTTGAAAAGGTTGAAGAATTAGGCTATTTCTTATTTCAGGGTAAGGATAGATGCACTTCATGTTTACAGATTTTATACATGATTGCAGAGTGTGCCATATTCATTGTTTATGTGGAAAAATTCCTCAGTAAATTGCCATAGGTCGGTGGTTACTCTGCAATTTTTGAGTGATGCATTAATCAACAATGAAATGAATAAATAAATGTAAAGGTTCATTATATTTTTTCTCAAGAGAAGTGTGATTTTCTTCCTAACATATGGATCATATATGTTACTTATATCATAAGTAGGCCTATATATGATCAGTTCTCCTGGATAGAAAGTGATCCATTTGGTGATCTAAGTCTGGAAAAGTCTATATTCTGATTTATGACCTGATATATTAGTTTGATAACAAGCTGAACTGTGACATATGTCAACACGCAGTGACTTTATGTGTGTACTGTCCCCGTGGTAACTGTTTGCACATCACATACATACACACATCCTGTTCTTCATACTAAAGTAATTTACAGGACTGGAGATCAAATCTTCCAAGTAATTATTACCTGTTTTTTCATCACTCCAAAATAGTATATTGTGAAACTTTCTTCTTGATTTGTTCTTGAGAACTCTTGTATACTCTTGTATGCATCTTTCAGTCTTCCACCCACCCAAAAAACTTACCACTGCGTAGTATAAGGGAAATATTATTCAGTATGGAGTTGATAAATAAATCAGTTTCATTCATGTACATTCTAGAAGTATTGAACATTCTCTCTGTGTAGGTTCTTGGACAAATAACATCACAGATATTATTGAAGAAGCTGTGTCACATTGTTCAGAGCTCTATTTTTGATGTGTCATGTTGGCATGGTCCCTATTAGTTTGCTTTGCCATGATCCCTATTATTTTGCTTAGTGGCTATTGTTTAGAATCCCTGATCCCTATTATTTTGCTTAGTGGCTATTGTTTAGAATCCCTGATCCCTATTATTTTGCTTAGTGGCTATTGTTTAGAATCCCTGATCCCTATTATTTTGCTTAGTGGCTATTGTTTAGAATCCCTGATCCCTATTATTTTGCTTAGTGGCTATTGTTTAGAATCCCTGATCCCTATTATTTTGCTTTGCCATGATCCCTGTTATTTTGCTTAGTGGCTGTTGTTTAGAATCCCTGATCCCTATTATTTTGCTTAGTGGCTTTTGTTTAGAATCCTATTACTGTGTGACATTTTTCAGAACCCTATTATCTGCTTGGTCACATATTAACAGCGAGATGTTATTGACTGTGTTACTGATTATTTGCAGTGTCTCATTGTCTAAAGCCCAATTGTTGACTGTGTCACATTGTCCAGAGCCCAATTGTTGGCTATGTCACATTGTCCCGAGCCCAATTGTTGACTATGTCACATTGTCCAAAGCCCAATTGTTGGCTGTGTCACATTGTCCAGAGCCCAATTGTTGGCTATGTCACATTGTCCAGAGCCCTATTGTTGACTATGTCACATTGTCCAAAGCCCAATTGTTGGCTATGTCACATTGTCCAGAGCCCAATTGTTGGGTGTGTCACATTGTCCAGAGCCCAGTTGTTGGCTGCTTTGTCACATTGTCCAGAGCCCTATTGTTGGCTATGTCACATTGTCCAGAGCCCAATTGTTGGCTGTGTCACATTGTCCAGAGCCCTATTGTTGACTATGTCACATTGTCCAGAGCCCTATTGTTGGCTATGTCACATTGTCCAGAGCCCAATTGTTGGCCATGTCACATTGTCCAGAGCCCAATTGTTGGCTATGTCACATTATCCAGAGCCCAGTTGTTGGCTGCTTTGTCACATTGTCCAGAGCCCTATTGTTGGCTATGTCACATTGTCCAGAGCCCAATTGTTGGCTGTGTCACATTGTCCAGAGCCCAATTGTTGGCCATGTCACATTGTCCAGAGCCCAATTGTTGGCTATGTCACATTGTCCAGAGCCCAGTTGTTGGCTGCTTTGTCACATTGTCCAGAGCCCAATTGTTGGCTATGTCACATTGTCCAGAGCCCTATTGTTGGCTATGTCACATTGTCCAGATCCCTATTGTTGGCTATGTCACATTGTCCAGAGCCCAATTGTTGGCTATGTCACATTGTCCAGAGCCCAATTGTTGACTATGTCACATTGTCCAGAGCCCAATTGTTGGCTGCTTTGTCACATTTTCCAGAGCCCAATTGTTGGCTGCTTTGTCACATTGTGCAGAGCCCTATTGTTGGCTATGTCACATTGTCCAGAGCCCAATTGTTGGCTGTGTCATATCACACAGAACCCTAGTATTTATTGTCACATTATCCAGAGCCCATATTCTGGCTGGGTAATACTGTTCTGGGCCCTATTATTTACTGTGTCACATTTCTCACAGCTGTTGTTGTTGATTGTGTCACATTGTTCACAGCCCTAGTATCTGTTAGGTCACATTATCCAGATCCCAATTGTTGGCTCTGTCACATTCTTCAGAACCCTATTACTTGATGTGTCGCATTGACCACAGCCCTGTCATTGGCTGTGTCACCTTCTTCAGAGCCCTGTTATAGGCTGTGTCACATTTTTCACAGTCCAGTTGTTGAGTATATCACATTGTTCATAGCACTATTACTGGCTTTGTCGCATTTTTCAGAGTCCTATTATAGGCTGTCACATTGTTCACATCCCAGTTCTTGAGTATGTCACATTGTTCAGAACACTGTTGTTGGCTGTGTCACATTGTTCAGCACCCTAGATATTATTTGCTATCACATATATAGGCTTTTCACTGTTCTTATTGTGCCGTAGAAGTTCCATCTGGTCACTTGCTTGCTCAATATGATTGGTCACCATACTGAAACATGGTAAAATAAGCCTCTGCCAGTTAGTACATGGCTTTCATAAAAGTGTCCGTTTAATGATCTTTATAGTTTGGCTGAGTGAGCAGTGACAACAGTGACTTAAGTCTAAATTCTTGATTCTTGGGACAAGTAGTAATTTGTTTGCTTATGTTTCACAGTACCTGTTGCAACACCAGGGACCCCATATGGAGAAGGCTTTAATGCCACATGTCTGAAGATCTACTGGAACCCAGTTGATGACAACAGGCAACAGGTCAAAGGAAAACTACTTGGTTACAAGGTATGTCCCCATTTTGTGTGATTTGTTCAAATATTGCTGTCCAGCATAGTGGGGTAGTCTAGATTGAAGCATGAATACAACATAAAATCTGGTCTCTGTTTCATGGACATCAATAATGTGTGGAAGAGCGTATACAGAGAACCATTGTGACCTACAATGTATATATATAAATGAAGAGTGCCATTGCTGAGGGTGACTGAACTGTTGTCCTGGAAAAAGTCATGCATTTTTGTCTGAAAAGTCTGGAATTTGTAGGTTTCAGCATTCTGACCATTCTTTTTCAGAATAGCTTTTATATTCTCTTGTTTTTCTTTATGTGTCATCAGATCAATTACTGGATGTTGGATGTTCAGAAGGAATTTGAAGCAACACAGGCTATCCTTCATGGACAAAGAGACAACGGGCTTATTATAGGCCTGGAACATGACACTTTCTACGAGTTCAACATACAGGCTTACAATTCTGCAGGAAATGGACCAAAGAGCGAAACGTTTCGGCAAACAACTTTCCATCTCCGTATGTCTCTTACTACTTCCTATGATTTTATAACTGAATTTTGAAGTTTCTACCATGTTTACATTATGTCATATCATAGTATAAAATGATACTAAGATTGATGACGTGTATTGTATAGAGTTTGTAATAAACAGATTCTTGTTAATATTGACGTAATAGAAAGGATAACCAGTAAGAAAAGCATATAGTTTATATAATGACATATTTAACCTTTATGTACCATTTGTTGTTGGACTGAAAATTCCATAAGGTGTTTGAAAAATAAAGTCTTGTTTGAAAGCAGTCTGGACAAACTGAATGTAAGTCTTTTAGGCCATAACTTACTGGATACTTTCACATTGTGTTTTAGCCCCAATGCACTACCCTACAGAGGTGAGCATCCACTCCATGTCAGAAGACACAGTGGAGTTGACATGGAGAGGGGTCAGCACAAACCAAGGGGAGGAGCCGCTGCAGGGGTACAAGGTAAGCTTCATACCTCAGAAACCTGGATTGTGCACCTGAGGGTTTTTCATAGCACATAGTAATGTTTCTTCACGCACATGCTAGCCATACAATAATTCTGGCATTTGTGAAAGTTTCGTACCACATTATACTAAAATGAGATAAATATGCCACAGGTTAGAATATTTAATACATGTATCTTGAATAGGATACACAGTATATCAATCACAAATGAGACGTATAACAAAGGAAATGATGTAAGTGCATGTTGTGGTTCAGCCAAACAAGTACATCGAGTTTGAATATACATGTGTTTTTAGAAATGCACCTCAAACTGATATGCTTGTCATTCTGAAAGTGCATAAGGCTGGCATTGGTGCATTTTGGCAATTGGTATGGCGAGTTGCAAACAGCCAAGCTGTATCCCTTCTTCAGTCACATTTTAAAGAATAACATGGCACGAGAACTACTGCAGCAGTGAACCAGCAGAAAACAGTGGACTTTAGAAGCATACCATAGTGAAACACAATTTCCACCAACTTAAATGGTTTTACTACTGCAGGAGAGTCTAGGACAGTGGCGGTCACTAGCTGTCCATATGACAATCTCCACTGAAGTAACTGGAGAAAGTACTAGTAAATGTATATGTACTCTTTGCCTTTTTTCAGACAGCCATAACATGCTGATGTGTTTTTGTGGTTTAGATAAGGTATTGGGTATTCGGGACTGACATCAGGAATGCCACCGATGTTGACACAGGAAGGACAGCTAAGGGTAGGATAACTGGCCTGCAGAAAAACACCTTGTACAACCTGCGTGTTCTTGCGTACAGCAGAGGTGGTGATGGGAAAATGAGCATGCCTCCCCTGTATTTCTCCATGGGTAAGTGGTTACTTGATATCCAGTAACACACATAAGCTACATGTATAATAAGCTTTAACAGATCTGGGGCCAGGGCCAGAATGCCATTTCTGATCTAAGTTAAACTTTAAAACTTTGGCAGAATGCTCAGATTTTGGTTCTTTTTGTCACATTTGTCTTATGGGATAACAGTTACAGAAAGATCAATGTTTCAGTTTCCAAGGCCAATGAATAAGCTCTAAAATCGTATTTCAGAATTTGACTTCATTCACAAATGGGATCTGCAATTGGCCCCAGTGTTCAATTTTGTCAGCGGTCGTGCCTTAGACAGAATTGGTTATCTTGGTTCTTCCTCCATTTGGGATCAGTATAGATGGTATGAGCGCAGCGTTATGTTGTACTGCAACTGGTCAGGTGTTATGTTTGGAGTCCCAGCGAAGCTCCATTGTGCATGTACATGTTGGCAGTGAGCTAGGCCAGAGGCTGGTTTCACCGTACCCTTGTTGCTTTACTACTGATGACCACAGTAGTGAGGGAGGGCCTCAACATCAGAAATGTATACATGTCATTATAATGTTTGCCATAAGAAGACACTGTTTCCATGTGATCAAAGTAAAGTTGAAGCAAATGTTTGATCCCAAGCAAAGAAACAAACAAATTAAGTACTGTGTGTTAAAATTTCAGCTTTGACAAGAAAGAGCTTTATTTCTGCTATTTTGATCGTTTTGCTTGGGCAATGTGATGTTGTCTTAGGTACTGGTTATGTGTAAAACATTCAATACATGTAGGTTTGCTGACTCTTGTACTGTCCTTTCACCAGTTGTTTTTACATCATCAGCATGATTACTAAAAAAAATTTTTTCTTCTCTTTGAATTTCAGAAAACAGCCAGATTCGTTATGATCCCACTCAAACAGAATTATTAGCGGCTAGTTCCCAGTTGCTGCCATCTTTTATTATTACAGTTGTCAGCTTTTTGCTCATGGTCTTCTACCTCCATTGACACGATCCGTGAATCTTTTTTTGTGAAGTAAACATAGTAATTATACCTTGAAACATTTTAAAAATATTTACAGTGATTATTAAACTGGTCATAAGTTGACTTGCGATCATAAGCATCTATATAATGGATATGCTGAAAAGTTTGACACAGCCTTGCAGTCACAAGCATTAGTGAGCTCAGACATAGTAACGTGACTGTCAAGTCACCATCTCTAACTAATTGGTGTTAAGCATGCGTAAATAGACGGATTGGAATGCAACTCAATGTTGTCAAGTCACAGGCAATTAGAACATCCACGTAATGGCAAATCTTCATAGATCAACTAAAAGCAGCATCTAATGGAATGCAAAAAGCCCAATCGCACAGGCGAACAGTGAGATGGGTCTACATCCAGCTTTACGTGTATCATTACATTTTTTGATCCACATAGCCACCCAAACTTCATTGTTTAATACCTATACTAAATGTCTTACCAGGGCTGTTATAGTTGGACTTTTAAGCGTGATTGTACATAGTCTCCACTTCCATTCCACTCCACTTCTTCATTGATGCATGTATAATTGTAATTGTAAAGTAGGATGGGTAAGTTTCTGACAGGTGTGTATATATATTGAATAGCTTTTGTAGAAACACACAGATTTTGTTTTGACTGTTTTAATCTTCAGTGCAGTGCAGGTGTACATATCAGGGTACGTGCTATTGTTTCAAACCAAAATCCTTGAGGTCCTGTTTGCTGTGAATTACTGGACAATTTGTGGATGCCATATATTTCTTTCTGCTATTGTTGGTATTATTCATAGTTACTTGCAAATAACAGAGATTACTTTTAAGGTGAAAATTTTGAAGGCAAACTTGAGATTTTTTTCGCCACTTTTAGAATATATGTATTTGTAATAAGATGTAACTGATACTTCCTTTTGATTACTGTGGTATCCTACAACTTCATTTGTTCTGGATGTCTACACATACTGGGTACCATGTAAAATACATTTACTGCCTGAATCTCAATAGTTCCTCTCCTGAAGTGTAAGGTGAAAATAGATACATTCCTGGAGTCCCCAACGCAGTAGATTGGTGCATAGTAAGCAGTTAATTTTACATTAACATGCTGCATAATCGTCAAGATCTCATGGCAGCTCCTCGCACCTATGCTTTTCACATTTTTTTTTCTTCCTGTTGGGGTAAAGTTTTATCTAAATCTAGGCTATATATATATGTACACTCCAGCCTATATATTTCTTGTTGCTGTTTCGCTCTCCACGTGTATAATATTTATGCTATACCTACATGTACATCTTTCACCTATGTGTTAGAACATCTTTATTTGTTTTTATTGTTGAATCGATTTCTTTAGTACCTTATATCCTTACATCTACATTAACAACTTTTTATACCAATTTTGGTCACATTTCAACTCAACAACTTATACTTGGTTTTGTCTAGAGATGAACAAAATATGTCTACTCATTTGATTTTATTTCGAGATTTCTTTCCATCTATGTTTAACTTTTTGGTTATGAGAAGTTTTGCTTTTATGCAAACCTGTTTTTCTGTGGTAACTGTTGTAATGCCAGGTATATTAACCTACTGTATTACAAAACTATGCACTTGTATACACAGATATATCTATGTTGAAACAAACAGCAATGATTAAAAAAATTTCCATAGACAAACAGTCCAATAGTATCAGTTCTGGTATTCCCACTGTGAGATTGCAAAATGTAAATATAATTTAGTTGATCCAGTTTTTATATACAAATACGTGTATGTATTTTATATTGAACATTTTTATAAAATAAACTTCTGATATCTATTTTATAGATAGTATTCTGATTTCATTGTACTGCAGATGTGGCTGGAAAAGTATTGATTTCAGTCAAGTGTGTAATCAACCGAATATTTGAGTAAAATTTTAATGTTTTACATTAAAATGTTCATAATCCGAAGGGTGATCTTTGTTGAACATGAGATGCATCTTAATCTGTAACACAATTGAAGTAATCCAGACGTTCTGCAAAGTGAAGATACTTCAACTTAATCTCCTCTGAGAAGCTAATGGACGGTATGTTCATGCGACCTTTTTGTTAAGGGCTAGTTTTACGCTAATTTACTGGGGATGCATTTCATGTAATGCGAAATCCTGCTTCTCAAGGAGTTTTCTTCAGAATAACAGGACTGACACGTGGCCATGCAAATCTCAGTGTTGCAGAAGTGTGATTTCACTGGCACAGGAAGTTAAAGTCCAGAGTCCATGGTCATTCAAAATTTTTACACTCCACATCAAAGGAGGGGAATATAATAAATTCAGAAAACTTTTAAGCACATTAATATCAATTACCTTAATAAGAAATCTCTGATTTCCTGTTATAACTATACATACACACACACACACACAAACCCACATATATAAAGCTAAAACATCAGTAGATAGGTAGACTGGTTACCAAAGCAAAGAAAGAAATGGATAAATATGAGGTGCGACACATTGTCACTTTATATCACTTTTTGCATCCACCTAAAATAAAACTCCACATGCCAATGAAATGGAGTTGTAGCCTGGACATGAAGTTAAGACATATCTATATCATAAATATCCAGGGAATGACAGCTGTGAAAAAAATTATAACTCTACATATAAAATCAGATGTATTCAGGGAAAACTGCAATCGCGTTACTACAACTTCAAACATGCCCAAATATGTGTTGAAACAAATTGTCACCACTGTATCTTATGTATCCTCCAAAAATGAAAACTGCAAATGGAAGGAACGTGAGTTGTAGCCTGAACTCTAATTCATGTATATAAATGGGCAAAGTCGTAATACTTTGTCACCTCCTAATCTATCCAGTGCACCAAGAATTAAAACTGTATATGGAAACCAATTGGAGTTGTGCTTCAGACATCAGGTTCATATCCATCTATATATTAGGTAGCAGGAAAATGGCAATATTTTTACCAAAGCAACTGCAGAAATGATCAAATTTCAGTTCCAAAAACCCATAGACACTTTGGTGTGCACAAAAACTGAAACCAAAGATGAAAAACAGTTGGAGATGCAACCCGTACAAGACACTTTCACAATGTCACCGTTTCTTTTCTGCTTCACTACATCCCTGTATAGGGATCTGATGTAGCAAGAATGGTACCAGGATATGAACAGGCAGACAGACAAAATCATGAAAGGCAGGAATATAAAAATGGATAAATAGCCACAATTTATAATCCAAATTCACTTTTCGACAAAAATCTCGCGCCATTTCCATGACACACCTTTACTTGCAGGTATATGTGCAAAATCACTTAACTCATGTTACATGTTAAGTAAATTGGGAATTACATGTACCATTGCAAAACCCTGCCCTTACTGCTCAGTTTGAAAATGCACAAATAACTTCTGACGATGCAACTCTATGTACATGTATATTATAAAGATACTAATTTTAAAAACAACAGGAAACAAATTTCTCTTTTTTCTCATGTAAAGTTTATCAGGTAAAATATTTCACATCCAGTCAATCATTTTAAAAATACAAGTCTCATTTAACAGGGGAACACCAGAATGGCTTCAGCAATGCATTATCAAATGTACATCAGGAGTATTCACTTTTCATTAGGAAATGAATGGAACACGTCGTCACATTGTCTTGGCATTGCGTTTCTGTTGCAGTAATGCTTCGATTGCGTAACAATGGCGAGAAGTGTCACATATTCCTGAATCAATAGGAAAAAAATGTCCTCTGTACAAAGCTTTATGAATGTTATCAAAGGTTCCCAATGAACATGATAAATACTCTAGCTGTAGCCATGCTGAAACCCTTCAATTGCCAATGCGCAACAAATGTGGCAAGACACATAAACACTAGTTTACCCCATGCAAAAATAAAGGCACAATATATGCATATCTTAGCATTATGTTATCATATAGGTACCATAGTCATATAAACAACAACAGAAAAGTTGCACATATTGCTCACAACTGAACACAATAATAATAATTAAAGAGTGTATCATATCAATACTTAAAATATTTCCAATAATAAATTCTACACCTGGCACCGTGATGGTTGATAGGTACTGGCTTGGTGCTGCAAAGTGTGCAGTCTAGTATTACCAACAGCGCGTCACCCGTGGGAATAAGTGATGAACTATCCAGTTTCGACTTTCAGCAGCAATCACATACACACTTTAGAACACCAACAGTGTCATATTCAGCAGAATTAAAATGGGTTTTTATCAACATTATTCAGCAGCCCACATATTACATAGGTATCAACAGTAACCACATTGGAGAATACACATACATTTACATATTGTTATTTAAATAACAGTTAAATTCTGTACACCTCAACAACAAACTTTTGTAATTCATTAACAGCATACATGAAGTTATCCTACAACAACATGCAGAAATGTATTATGACTACATTTAATCAGAACCCATTTTGGGTTATATTTTGTACAGTTTGTTAAATAAGCACTAAAATATAATCTACACGTCCTGAATTTCATTGATTACTACATGTAAGCTGGTCATTTTTCCTGATTCTTTGATTTCCATTGATCCGTTTTGAAATCCGTTTTGAGGTTTGTTTGGAAGATAGAATGGTATCCAACAAGAAAAATGTAAGTTGAAGCACCAAAAGTACTACTTCAGGACATTTATTTTCCCCTAAAATTTTAGGCCACTTATGGGAAGTGAAAGTTATGTAAATGCAATTTGTGTCAGCAGCATCAGTAAAGAGTATATATAAATGAGAATGGAATATTTTAGCCCCACCAAAATGGAGACATTTTTTAAATGTATGATACATGCAATGATACATGTACATGTGTTAAATGCCATTAAGTTAATACTCTTCTACAAACTTATAAAATATATGCAATAGTCCAGTACATATATAAATATTTCTTGTCAGTCACAAATACAGTAATACTTGAGAAAATAACCTCTTTTTATCATAATATAGTTACAGGTTAGGGTACATGGCTTTACATTTTTGTAGAAATGCAACAAAAAATTTGAATTGGTAGCAATGCTGCCAAAAAGCTTGTCTGTAGGAGACATGAAAAGCAAAACTTTAGTTCAGTGCATGAAGTACTTAGACAAATACTTCTAACATGGATTCTAATACACAAACAGATATGAAGGCCATGAATTTTGTACTTTTCCGTAACACACATTTCCCATCAACAATGGAACACAAACCTTTTCGAGTTACTGTGTTTTTTTTTTTTAAATATCACCTCTAACCTGAACATTTATTTCAGTACACAAGAAAGTAAGTCAAGAATTTGGTAATTTATGGTTATTAAGTAGACACTCCCCCAGCTCCATATATTATTATGCTTTACGTGTATGCCAAAACAGTTCAATGTTTGCAGTATGTTTATATGCTTTACATGTATGTAAACCTTGAGCTCGATATGTGGTAGTTTTTATGATATGACCCTTCACATTACTTTCACTGTTATTGGATGCCAAAACTTGAAAATATGACATTAGTGAGCTGTGAATTGTGCAGGCGAGTTTAAAAGCTGACTTACAAGCTAATTCAAAAAGCACACCAAATCATGTTCTTTTTTTCACACCGGTGGTAAAACTCAATTTTTGCCTTCATAATTCTGAATTTGAGAACACATGTTTATCCTGACATCTGCAAACACCATTTTCCATGGCAAGAAAACTGATGTAAGACACACAAAAAAAATTATGGGTAGATAAACATATTAGTTAGCAACAAAAAAGTCCAGCTATTTGTAGCCTGCAAGATTACATTTCATTAGTTCGCTGCCTGAGTGTTTTTCAAGCCTGGAATGGAGCAGCCAACAGATGATGTGACTGCGGAAAATTTCTCTCATATACTGTGTAAAAGAATGTATGGTCAATATGAAGTACAACATACATGAATATACATGTACTATATTCACATTCAATATGATCAAAATTACAAGGCAGAAAATATGTCCTGAAAAATATACATATCCTATGTACGTCTTAGGTAACGTTGCTGACTTTCTCTGAAGTATTCTAAGGCGGCTGTTTTGTACAAAGCTATCAATCTGACAGAGACCTTCCTAAGTCATGGTGACTGCATCAGAGAATCTTACAGAATTAATATATTATTAGACAAAATTAAATTAGCAATGTATCAGTTATTCTTTCCTGCATGTAAGAAATGCAATAATCAGAACAGTTCAGGAACATAAACGGAACACGACATACAGTTTTGACAAGAGGAATTGCTGCACCACACACTAATATAAGGTACATATCATATGACAATTCTAGTGTAATACCAACCAATCCTATCCAACAAGTCAGATATCAGCTTAAAGTGCACAACAGTACTCAAATGGGAGACAAACAATAGCATATGTCAATTTCTGCCTATATTGCAGTATTCAGACTTTGGCACAGGATGTGGCTCAGTCCTTTTGTTTATGTGTCCTTTTCTGTGTTTTCTATGTAGAAACTATTCTGAAGTCAAGGTAAAGTTTCAGGTGTCACTTGCACTGCACGAGATCTGCTAAACTGTGTGTGACTGCTGAAGGTTGCAATACCTGAACAAGGGAAGACGAGCTGTTGTTTATCTCCCTAACACCTGAATGTCTCATGCACACCTAATACTTCTACCTATCTTACAATGAACCTTCAGAAAGGCACAGCTGATAAGTTTTGGCAAAACATAGGTAATGATACGTGTTGCTGTAATAATAATGAAGTGGAGTGTATCACATCAGCACCGTGCAACAAGGCAGTCTCTGAATAACTGGATAGTTCCAGGTTGTAAAGCCTATCACAGCAGCCAGAAGCCATGTACACATAGCACAACACTGACGAAGACAAGAAGGCAAATTGTGACCACCACATTAAGGTCACCAGTCCAAGTATGACTTACTAGATACAGGCTACACAGCAAATGAGACGCTAACACAAAGGAATACGACTTTCAGCCCACAATTCTGAAAATTTCCTCTGCAATGTCTGCACTTGTTCACCTTAGGTGCTGATTCTGTCTGATGTGTGAGACGTCAGCAGAGAATTAGTTCCCAGTTCACCTGAAGGGTTACCACTAAGACTGGCTGACAGCTGGTTTCCACTTACTTCCGAACCTCTGAAAATATAAACAACCAACATGTACTTAAAGCCACCGGAACATGTCATCATAGCAAACCATTTGGCAAAAGGCAGATCTATGCAACCCTATATGCACTGACATAACAATTTTCAAAGTTGGAGTCAACTTGAGGTCTCCACCTGTATCAAGTGAAACAGGTGTTGCTCTTAAGAGATATTGTGATTATGTAGCACTCGTTATCCCTCACCTAATGACAGTCGGGGGCATTGCCTGAAGGTGGTACTCCGTGCTGGATGTGGAGGCAGAGGCTGGTCTGGGAGCTGATCCTGGTGAGTCACGACTCATTCCTGGGTTGCCATGGAGATCCACACCAGCTCCTCCCATCTGTCCTCCCCAAGCAGATCTGGGACCAGCACGACCATGGCTAGGGCTGAAAGCACCAATAAACTAACATGAAAGGATGGGTGGACTTAAAAATGCATTCTTCACATTCTGGGTATATCCCTGTTGTACACAGTGTATACAAGTTAGTAGACAAATGTGTGGTTAGGAGGAAAATTTTACAATTTTATATTTCTTTTGTTTGAAGAAAGCCGATTAATTGCCTTTTTCTTGGTAAAAAGTTTAAAATTTCCACTACAGTAATCATTATAAGCGGAATACTAATGCTAATATTACTTTGATATCAGGTGTGGGCACACCTGTCAGGCATATGAACATCTATTTACCCACAACCCCGGAATGTTCAACACTTACCTGAAGTGGAAATCTTTTGGCAAGAAGCGATGGTGAATAGCATCTGCTCTACATTTCATGATTTGCTTACGGAAATCCCTCTTGGCATTACCATATCCATTGAAAATGTGATCACAAAACACCAAATTTCCATTGTGATATATCTAAAACAAAGCTAAGAATTGTAAATTTGAACTGATATATTTAGACATTTTGGCACAAGTTAAAATGAACAACTGACATTAAGTAGGAGGCTTTTGTATGTCATACCGATGATGACGTCTACTTAGCTATAGGTCATTCCTTCTTTTCTGTTTATTTGCCATATATTCAAATGCATGTATATTACTTGCTACATTACAACCTATAAGTATTGTTAATAATAAATGTTATGTCCATGTTATATTGTCAAATTGATGACCATGCTCACCAAAAACATGCCCGGAACAACGTTGTGACGAGCCAAGAGCATAGGTTGTGTATGGTCAGACTCAAGTGCAGCTGTTGCCACATCATATTGCAGGATTCTAAAGGCATCAAAACGGGCTGCCACACAGGGTCTCGTTCTGTTTTTGTTTTGATTTGCATGGATTTTTTCTATCATTGCCTCTGCATGTGTGGAATCCGGATACCTGAAGAATGATAAGTTTTAGCTGGTCCTTATGTGTCGGATGAAAAAGTGTGGCTTTTTTTGGTGCAGTCACTTAAAATCAGGAGTACTGTAATACATAATAAGTAATTTTAAGAATATCCAATACAAACAAATATGTCTATTGATGAAATAATTATGTTTATATCTGGTACAATGAAACAACATTTGCAAGGAAGCACAAACATCAAAACTATGCAAAAGGAGACCTAATGATATCTAGTTGTAGTTGTAAAGGCAATAAACTGGATAATCTATGGCTTCTCAATTGGATTAAGCCTTCTGTCACCAATCAAGTATTATCACATTCTGACCCTCTGTTGTGTGTCACGCTGTGCTCACACTGTGACAGTGGGCAGAATAACTTACAGAGTGGAAACGATAGCCACAATGATCATTTGGTTCATGGTTGCTTCGTTTTTGAGGAAGCTGTCAAACTCGAGGTCTGAGATATAGGGAATGTGATGACGACTGCAGCGACAGGTTGGCCTCTCAAACCCGAGCATCTCTGCGCGCAGAGAAACAGGGCACTGTGCTGGTCCGCTCAGTATAGTGGGCACAGCACCACCCCGGGGGGTCAGCGGTGCTGTGTGGCTGACAATGGACTGCAATCCTCCAGAATGGGGGCGATGCTTTCCTCTACAATTAAAAAAAAAAGGGTGGAACACCCATTCCATCAAACATCATCCATTCCATTTCTTCATACAGAATAAAAATGACCTAAACAGAAGGAGAGAAAGACTAAAGACTGGTACATTTTAGTTAAAAAAATTCTTTACTATTATCAATTTTGGCAAATTATTTAGATCATTGTGATGGCCTGTTCAAAGACGTTCACCACTGTGATTAACATATGTTAATAATTATCACTCATATTCATAAACATGTAGTCAATGATGGTTTTGTGGCATTGAGCTCACAATTCTTTAACAGAAGGACGTGTAATTTGGCAAGGAGTGGTTTTATATGTACTACACTCACAATGAAGTGGACAAGTACAATTACACCATGTACATAACTATATTAGAAATACACATGCAATGGCCACGTCTTTCACAGAGCTCATTACAAATCCATGTACTGGTATGTAAATGTCACATATCCTGAGAGCAAGAAGCGTACATTAAGAAGCTAGAGTGAAAAGGATGATAAGTTAAGAAATACACCAGGTCTATTTCACAAACCAATTTTTTCACAACACATCTGAAACTGGATCCTTAAACTTGGATGAAATTGTACTAATGCAGCCTAGGATTAGCAGTCAAAAGTTTATAAATTTGATACATATATTTAATTTTCGTTACCAGCATAGACTGACTCCCATAATGTCTTTGTGAAACAGACTCCAGTCCACCTGACCATCCAGTATTCTTGCCCTGATCCTATCTGTCTTTTCACTTACGCGCTATGCACTGGACTGCCTCTGGAGCTGCTAGGTCTGCTGTCTCGCTTGGTTTTGCCGTCAGTCTCATCCAGGTCTTTATCATCAGCAGACGTGCGGTTGCTACTGGCGGTGCGAGCCCTGCTCAAAAGGCGGTCTCTCACTTCTGAAGCTGATCAAGCATGATATAAATATCATTATCTGTGTTGCAATTTGGAATAAAAAACTGTAAAAATAAAACAGCAGCAACCTCCACGCCTCCCCCAAAAAGTTTTTAATCCACTACATATATTTAACAGAAAAAGATCACTTTCTACAACTCTTTTGTCAGAGAGAACAGAAGTTTACATATATCTATGAGAGTACTCACAAGCTGGGGCTGATGGGGCCCTGAGTTTGGCTAGAGGGTCAGGAGATTCAATATCCACTTCTGTAGTTTTGCTTTCCTCTGGAACCACTTTAGTCTTGGATGGCTTGGCTGATTGGATGTTGCGTATGCGGACATACATAATATCCTTCATGTATCTTAGACTACCAGTACTCATGCCTATATATATTCGGTAATGCTCCATCCAATTGTCAACCAGTAACCTAAAATATTAAAATAACATAATATAGAACGTAAAATACCTTTTAATATAAACGCTGAAATCCACAGAAAATTTTCAGCAGTGGTCTTGAGAATGTTCTTTGAAAACATTCTTCGTTCTGAATGAGCAGATGTCTTAGTCCCTCGTCTACAAAACTGTCATAGCGTTAAAATAGTGACTGTATGTAGTGAGTAGACATTGAAATCTTGGCTAATGTTCTAAATAGTTATTCATACTCAAACCTTGATGACGTTAAATTCTTGCCAATTGAACTGATTCTATTCTTGCCAACTGGATTGGTTTTAGCTAGTTGAATTTTCAAAGTTCATCTGACTAAACAGATGATTTTGCTCAATCAGAAAACTCAGAACACTTTTCCGAAACCTTGTACTTTTATACACATTTTAATTTGAGGTAATCATCATCCCCTCAGAGGCCACATATTCTCCTATAGTTTGAACATTCATTCCCATGTCTCAAGGTAGTCATTCCAATTCATAATGAAATGACAAAATGTCACTACCTCGCTTTACGTTGAAGTCGGCCAAGATCTCTCTCCCCATCAGGATCTGACTCGTCACGATCATCTAACAGCTTTTGAGCCTCAGCTATATATGCTTTCATTTTATCCTTGAACCAAAAGCAGAACATTAACATGCATGAAAATGCATTTAATAAATTGTTAAGAAATTTTTAATACATGTTCAAGCTAAAAACATTAATTGCCTTTTTTCATGTGTCTATCTGTGAGGCTATGCCCTGTGAGCAAAATAGAAACACTGCAAATGATTACATTATACATGAAGGAAATCCTATCTGTGCAAACAAAAATTTTCTTTCAGTCAACTTACCTTTTTCTTCTTTCCTTTACTGAGTGGTTTCTTTGATGAAGAGAACTGACAGAGCTCGTTCGCAGAGTTTGAGCTGAATGAGAAAGTTGTTTGGAGTTCTTCCTGAAATAGTGAGGAAATTCAAATATTTAAATACATAACATACCTAAAAGTTTTCACTTTATCAAATACTTAGCCTTACTCTTTTACTCATGCAATGACAGCAAGAACTTGAAAATGCAGACTAAGGTTAAGGGCTCAAAATCTGCACTCACATCATCGCCAGGCTTGGGTTCTACAGCTCCAGGAACAGGGCCAAGTGAAAATTTAATTGTTTCCTTGTTGCAGATGAAGAACAGCAAAATCTGAGACTGGCTTATACAACGTATGCTCAGGTATGGTGTTATCTAAAAAAAAAAGATGTTTCAAAATATTACATCACCTCTGCATATAGAGACATATCATATTTATTTAGATTTATGGCCAGAGAGGAAGCCACCATGAGCTGGACTCACAGCAACCGCATTGGTGGGAAGCTTCCGGGTCATTACTCTGTGCTAGCGTGCTAACCAACTGAGTCACGGAGGCCCCCGAGGCATATTAAAAGCCAAGACATTTTAACACTGTTGTTCTGGATATGAAGATCACATGTTATCGTTTGAAGGTAAGTATTTTGGGCCATTAATCTATGGAATACAGATATATATGTATACTGAAATTGTATTTATTTTATTGGAGTACAACAGAATAGTTAAGGTATAGGAGCAAGGCTTTCGATTACCTTGTTCAATGCTGAACTTAAAAGTTTTGAAAATATACAGAGACACACACACACATACCTGAACAGAGACAGTAGATGGTAACTTCATCCCACTCGAAGGCCATTTCCACTTCTTCAATATTTTGCCAGCTGGATCAGCAGAGTGTCCTCCCTTTTTCGTGACTTGTAATCTGAATTATAAACAAGCTTTTCAAAGAACAATAAAAACTTATCCTATGGCACAATCTGGTCAGCTTTAAAACTTAGTGGTATCAAAATTTCTCCAGAGACGATAGGTGACAGAAAATGGTATGTACATGTATTAAGAAAAAATGATATGCATGTAATCGTATAACAGACTCATTTGATTCAGTCTGATGCCATACCCAAGAATATTTCAGTTACACCTTTCACTATTGTACATGTATATGGAACCACAGGCTGTATATGTGTTAATATATCTTTGACCAGACAAAGTACCAAAACTTGCCAGCTGCTGTCCTGACAGCTCAACCAGTTAGAACCATATTTGCAGGGATGGGGTGAGGGGGAAGTAAGCAGAGTCTGTGAAATGATATTTATTTATGTAATTGTTTATATGTCTTTTGTTTAATACCACACAGTAGTCTGATGTTTATTTGATCTATTTATTTGATTGGTGTTTTATGAAGTACTCAATAATATTTCACTTACACGACGGCGGCCACCATTATGGTAGGAGGAAACTGGGCAGAGCCACGAAACCCATGACCGTCCACAGGCTGCTGGCAGACCTTCCTACGTACGGCCGGAGAGGAAGCCAGCATGAGCTGAACTTGAGCTCACAGCGACTGCATTGGTGGGAGGCTTCATTACGCTGCACTAGCCCAGTAGTTTTATGGGCAGAGGAAACGAGAGTGCTGGAGTAAACAGCTAACCTTTGATGCTTTACTGGCCAGTTACATGTGTGACCTACCACACTGGGTGAGGACAAGTGTGAGGATAAGCAAACCATCAGTTAACATCAAGCCAGAGAGCATCGTCAGCCAAATATGGCTGCCATATGCAGTCCCGAAAACAATGGACCATACTCTGCAATAAGACTTCTACAGCAAAACTGTTGTGGCTAATAAGTGGTGTTCCTATGATATACAACTGTAATGCTGGGACAGATGAGACATCCATGTAATACCTTACGTTTCCGTTGTTATACATGCAAACACCTATTCCTGCAGGAGTAAAGCAGGCCAAGAGTTTTGCACAAGGTTCATCTCTATACACCAGGGTGTAATAACCAGGCCTGCCAGGTCCTGCCTGAGAACTCACTACTGCGATACAACCAGAAGGATAGCTGAACACTATCAAGGAATTCTTCTCCAGCAACAAGTTTTAAGGATTTATGACAAGTATGAACTCTGTTATATGGGAAATACACAACATTATGCAAGAACATTAAAGAGTTTAAGGTATCCATTAAGGTACAAAACAGAGACAAACTGTAACCATGTGAAAACAATGAAGGCCTAAAGAAAATAACTTAAAGGATACTATATTGTTGTTGTCCCATCATTTACTGTTGCTTGCATCAGTTTCTTCCCTCCATCACTCCATGGGCCTGGTATAACAGGCTTCAGATTCTGTCCATGGACACTATTAGGTTTAGATTTGTTTGATTTTGAGTGAGGGCCTTGCTTAGCATCCTTATAGTACCTCAGCTGATATGACTTTGGGAATTTGGGATCAACAGTTTCAGCTTCCTCCTTCCTGTCAAAATTAAGGAGCACTCAGTCAGTCTACATGCAGGTAACATTTAACTACATACAGGTATATACACCCACACATCCAGCTAAATATTGCTAAATGAGCAGTCAGTTGCATTTGACTAATTATTTACTTGATTGGTGTTTTATGCCATACTGGAGAATATTTCACGTAGTGCCAAGCACTATACTAGGAGGAAACCCTGTCCTATGCATGACTGTAGGTGATGCCACCGTCAGCTGGGCTTGAACTCACAGCAATCGCATTGATAAGAGCAGTCAGTTGCATGAATGAGGAAGTGTATCTTCTAAGACATTCTGAAAGATTTATGCATAATTCATCTATCAATATGAGTTTCATCTTTGAAATTTGCACTGTACCTGTAACCAGTGAACTTTGCCATAATACTTGTATGCTTTTTTTGCAGTGTTTGCAAGGAATGAAACACTTCAAAGTTACAAAACAGTATACCTTTCAAAAGTTAATTATTTTTAAAAGTTACGCTCTAATCTGGTCTGACCACAAAAATTACATGTACATACATATTCAGGTAATTATTTTTCCCATTAATACAGATGATTGTCAACAACTATATTATTAAAAAACATTTGAAATCAATCTTAACTTTTACTTTACAATGTACAACAGGCTAACTGATTAATTAACAGTTCTTACGCCTTTTTCATGGCACTCTGCAAAATCTGTATGGCCAATTCCAGAGGTGGTTCTGGTTCAGCAGATGTCTCTTTGCTAGACTGACGAATAATCCAACCTAAGACATAAAAAACAGAGACTTACAAATAACAAATAGAGTCTGTTTGAATATCATCACAGGCACATATTTAGGTGAAATATTTTATGGTTTTAAATACTTTAAATGTATATGCACTACTTGGTTACAGCTAATGCAAACACTTTCTGAGAATGACTAAAATTTAAAACTGTTCAAGGCTTCATCACCTATGACATTTAACTGAGATAAGCATGTGATCTTTGTGTGATTACTCAATGTCTTGCATTTACAGGCCGAGAAAATGTATATATATTTATCTAGCATGAGATAAAATCCTAAGCTGAAGCCTCTCCTAATATAAGGCGTACAGACTCCATATAGTTTTGCATTTTTTCATTCAGTAACCACGTAACTAATAGTATATATATATTTACATAAAACTATCATGCAGAGCAAAGATGGAAAAAAAACAGATGTCACTGCTATAACACTGGACTGTATCTGTACATGTAATTATCACATCAGATAGCAAAATTAATCTACAAAGGGTGTTAATATTTACATGTACATGTATGCATGTTTTCCAAGACTATTACTTCATGATACTACATCTCACCTTTATCCTTACAAACTTGTGAAGACAACTGGAATTGAATTGTTCCAGAATAAGTGTTGTGGATACCTGTGACAAGAATGGTGAGTTTTAGAAGAAGACAGTTGTTGATGGTGTTACAGTTGATTACAGGTCAGTTTATGCTTATTTTACAGATCTGCCTTAGAATAAACAGGAAATTCAGTGTTAAAAATACAGCAACAAACTCACTTTAACTGACTGAGCTCAACTACCTTCCATTAAAATAGCTCAATAAAACAATTTCTTGATGCTCATTAACTTCTTACAACATATTCTGTGGATGATAGTGCTTGGTACATCATCATATTGCTATCTACTGTGTTAACACTAAATATAACACTAAATATTTACAGTAATTAACAACCATGTAGTGCATCAATGATGTGTGTGTTGTCATACTGCAACGGGTAATAAGAATGTTATGGTGTGATATCTAGAAATGTAAGTTGTATTGAATGTCGTATCACAAGTAAAAGTACACAAGTTATTTTCAGTCCATCTAATCTGAGTATGTTACTTGTAGTCTCCCTGAATATTTACATACCAGGCCAATACACCCCTCAAAATCCAACGTCTCAATGTTGCAACCTTTTCCTGTGTATTCAGTGTATAAATGCACTGTATAAGAGTATCTCAACAAGGGCTGAATAAAAAGTAGGAGAGCCTGACACTGAATCAATGGTCTTGAAAGTTTTCATCTTTGTTTTAATACACATGAAGTGTGCCAAAGTGGTGAATTTTGAAGGATAAATTTCCTCATTTAAATCATTCTCTGCAGTGACTGACTGATTGGCTGTGTACACAATGCTTACACTACCTAGAGAAATCAACCAACATTACTGTATACAACATGTATCAACATTTATGACAAAATGAAATAAATACTTAACAATACATGTATATGTAGTTGTACCACAAGGGAATATGCACTTACCTTTATCTGCCAGATTTTCCCCCGCTGTAGATGTTACAGATCCTCTTTGTGATCCTGGTGACTTAGAAACGGCTGATCCAGCTAAAATCAGAATACTAAAATTTAGGACGGAAGGTATCACAGCCTGGCAAAGGTGTACAGCATTTGATGCAAATTCTGTGTAATGTTCTTTTCACTTTCATAACAATGCTTTGGTACTATATACAACTCAAGTCAGATGTTCTAGATGATTGATACATATACTCATAACTTGCAGGCCACAATATATGATAAGTTGTGGGCTGTGTGCTAGCTATGTACAACTACATTTGTAATTCATCAATTCCATATTTTCGATACTAAAAATTAAAAAAAAAAAAAGTTAATAGAAGGCTTCCACAAATTGCATTTCTAAATAAATCATGTAAGGCACTGAGCAACTCAGTCGGTTACCACAGTTAGGTTTTATAATATAATTATGTTACATCTGATGTCCAAAGCAAGTCTTCCTATCCCAGGAGTGAAATAAGTCAAGTATTTTTTTTTTTTTAGATTTTAAACAGATTCCCATAATCTTCACTTGATAAAAGTAGTTTGGGATAGATTCCAAATTCCTGTCAAATATAAGCTCTGTTTTGTATTAGATGTTGAAATGTATGCATTGAGACTCTGTGTAATTTAACCTTCCACGGTACTTTTTACATGCAAGCTAAAATGCATTTAGTAGCACAGCTGCCAGATGCCCACCTGCACTAAGACACACATGCTATTGTGCTTTACATGTAACAGTATGCAAAACATGGGCTCAACATGCACAGCAGTACAATACTTTTTGAGATACCGTCCTTAACATTTACCTTATCATTGTTTCTAATACACAAAAGAGTCATGAATTTTGTAATTGACAGTAAGTAACATGCATGCTGTGTGTCAACAGTGAAATATCAAAATCACCTCCTTGTAATTTAAACGTGTACATCTATGGAAGAACATCTATAACATTCTGTGTACGTGCATGTATACCAAAGTGTAACTGACAGGTGTCACTATATGAACATTCCCCTTGTTATACTGTGTTGTACATGTACCATATCCAAAACCTCAATGCAAACAGTGCACTCTGCCAGTTATGTCGCTTACACCTGTCTATCAAAAATTAAATACAGTAATACATACTAATATTATATTACTATTAACATTTATAAATAAAGTCACCCCTTGTTCTTAGAGTCCTGGAAACAGACAAGCAGCCTTGTAAGAATGTATTAAAAAGTGGATCCCATATTATTTTGAAACTCCACCACTGTACTTGAGCCTATGAACATGGAATAGCTGGTGCCATGATCAAGCTATGCTGTGCACAAAGTTCACAAGAAATCTTGATAAGACATACAGTGTTACCTGCACCTAGAACACTCCAGTCCTGTGGTAATTTAACCTGAAAACAGCCCAGTTCAGTATGCTTGTTAAGGGGTATACAGGCAGTCATGACCTTTCAATGCTACACCTGCACTTTCATCGTTGTCATGTGTCAATGTGATGCCTTGGCAAATGTTTTGAATGGTACTGTCATGACTTTTGAAATAACAGCAGTTATCATGCAATCATGCAACACATCACTGAGCTCAAGCCTGAGCTCAATATATGTATATGTGGCACTTTTGAGGGACCACCCATAAAATTTTCTTTATCCTTCAACACTGAACATTCACACAACTGTACACATTCAATGTTGAATCAGCGTTCAAATTTACTAAATATATGCAACATTATGCATTTAGGCTAATGATACTCTTTCTCATTTATTTACTTCTTTGTTTGTTGGAAATTGTTTCATCAAAGGAAAAGGTTAGATCAGTATAGCAGAAATGTCACAAACACTTGATTTAACTGATACACCTGTGACGACATGAATGTATCCCAGTACATGTAAAGTGAACACAAGTTTCTAACCCAATCAATATCAATACATATACATCACACTGATACAACTGATTAACCCACATTCTACAACATATAGCATCACAACTTATCACAAGAACAACTTTGCAATTTATGAATCCACAAAATAATATCTCAGATCCAACTGTACCATGCATGCTTCACCAATGTCTCAAGAGCCAAAATGCTTGACATTTCCAGCTATTTCTAGCTATTGAGAGACTTCAGCTAAAACAGAGGTCATCCAATGTGATTTTAAGGTATGAATTGCATTAGATTCCATATAAGTCATCTTAGTTATGTTGTGGACTCAGTTTGAGGTCATTTTTCTTTTGAGTGGAACAATTGAATGGCCAAACATTTTGATCCCTGTGACTGATGAATAAATAAATATACTTACAACGAGATTCATCACATATAGACTTCAAGCGACTGTGCCTCACCATTTTTTGTCTCAGCTGTGTAGAAGATTTATCTGGTCTACAATGTGAACCAGAAGTTTTGGAATCATCATCTTCAAAAAATGATTTATTTAACTTTGCATTTGATTTGCCAGAATCAGCATTTGTTCTCACAGATGCTTTAGCTTTCAAAAAGTCAGGTTCTAAGGGCTGCTTCAATTTTTCTGTTGATGATTCTTCCTCATGGCTTCCAGTTGGCTCTTCACTCGACTGGGTAGGAGGATATGTCTCTCTCATTGTTGCTGTCTGCCATTCTCTTGGTACTGGAACTATATCAGCAGTCATTTCTTTCCAACCCATCATTAATGAATATTCTAAACTCTTTGGAATGCATTTACTAATTTCTTCCAGAGTGTAGAGGTATTTGGCCAACTGAGACAGAACACTAGCTGCAGACAACCGTGCCTCCTCGTAGAGATAACGCTGAGAATCCTCATCGTTTTCAAGAAGGCTGTCGATTCTACCTCTAACTTGATGAAAAGACTGTGTAATCTCCGGTAAGAGGCTTGTCTTGACAAGTCCGTCTGCTTCATCTGTTTGACGTTGCACCTTTTCTTTATTTGCCAAAAAAGCTGCTACTTTTGGATTCAGGTGTGCAAATCTTAGACTCTGAGGAAGCTCCTCTGGAAGCTTTCTGTACCTCTTGGGCGGCTGGCGAAATCGTTTTTGCTGGAAGAAGAATAACTTTACCCCAACTGGTGCTGCCATAGTGAAGCCTGTTGTCTTTCAAAACAACTTCTGTAAGTGTCACAAGTGACATTTCAAGCTTGAAAAAGACCTGGAACAAATGAAACATAGGTGTACAAAGTATACATGTATGTCTTTTATTTATTTATTTATTTATTTATTTATTTGACTGGTGTTTTAGGCCATATTCAAGAAAATTCATGACAATGGCCAGCATTATGGTGGGAAGAAACCAGATAGAGCCTGGGAGAAACCCAGAGCCATCTGTACTGCAGGCACACCTTCACACTTAAGGCCAGTAAAACCTTGGTTCAAAATATAATACATACTGTACAGTACAACTTATTGGTTGAAACACAAATAAATTGCTTGAACTCTTAAATTTTAAGTAGTTTCAAATCATTTCAGTTACACTGAGATTTCTATAGGGTATCAAAATTATTTTTGGAGCAATGTAGCATATGCAACCACATGTACATACACGTCCTACAATCTGCAAATTTTGTACATAGTTCTTCAACAGACAAATCAACCCCAGACAAATTCATGTCCGTTCACATCCTCTGAACACCACTGGTGGCAGATTCAGTGGAAGACAATATCTCAATCATCTTAAAGTTGTATTAAGTTGTACAAGGTACATGTAAGTCGCCATTTGACAATATTTGGTTGATTTTGTGAATCTTGTCACTGTGTTTCACCAGAACTCTTGTAATGAATTCTGCACATGCATGTACTAGAGAGATTCAAATTTGTCTCAAGATTGTTGGATTGAATAAGCTACATGTATGCAGTAGAAAAACACTCCTCTGACCCTGAGAAGGCGAAGAACCAGAAGCACAAAATAAACTGAACACAACCTTACACAGATCACTGAATCCAGTCCACTGATATCTCAGTTGATTTTATGGTAACCATTTCTAGTTTATTGACAGTTGCAAACATCTTCTGACAAGTACACATGTATGTAAGATGAGGGAATATGATGTGAGGTAAACAATCACCTCACTGCTACTGCTACAGTGACAGATGTACATGAACAGACAGGCTTTTATGAATTTCAGTCAATCAGAAATTTTGATATACAGGCCACATTTTCCTTTAGCAATCAAATGAACAAAGTTAGCAAAATTCTAGGGTCAGTATCTTAAAGAGCCACTTTGGAGCGAAAATATATCTGTTTTAAAAGATGCAATCATAAAGGCTGAGGCAGTCAGAATTTCACAACACAACATCACAAAAAATTGCGGATGCAATTATCCACAATTGAAGCTGCCCATTCAAATGCTCCTCACAATATTTTCAGCATAATTGCCTTACCTGAAGTCACATCTGCTCGATTCAACATCAAAATATTTATCAAATCACAACAGGGAAATATTATGGACAGTCTCAGATTTTGTCCTTTAAGGAATCTTCAGTTACAGGGTGGTAAATAGTTTTATTCATTGAAAATCCTTTGAATCATGATGCTAGGTTTGTTATGAAGTATTTCCTTCATATCATTTTTATATTTCTACCCAGTTTCTATAGTTTCCAGAGTGGCCCTTGAAGTAAGTTAATATCCAACATGTATGTATTGGCTTAGGCACAATATGCCATTTTTTCTTGTGTATTTTCTAATTATATAGTACTACCAGTCAGATTTGGTCATTTTGATATTTTGTTGCTTAAAACAATATGTCCATGACTGACACACAACACAATAAACCAGGTAGCTGTTTCGACTACACATGAACAGATAACTGCAGCTGTGTTAAAGGCATTGTAACCATAGTCAGTCACACACAATTCAGCCCATTTCATGCAATTTATGTGTCTGTGTAACATCTGAGACTATGCGTGGGCTCATGTTTCAAGTGATAAATTCTGTGAAAAACACAGGAAAAAAATTAGAACTGAGCTCTACACTGGGCTGTTGCTGAAGTCTGTAATATTAAGAGACAGACCTGTGCTTTTGTTTGTCTACCTTACAACGTGTTCTCCTCATGTGCAATTAGGTGCAATTTGAAACCGCTATCTGACTTATACTCCACCCTGGCTTTGCCTCGCAATATTCTATAGTGTTTGCCAATTATGATGGTCTATCCGAAGATCATTTAAATTAAGATTTAACTGTTGACTGCAGCAATATCTGACGATCTGATAGTTGACAGCCACAACTACGTTTAATGCAGGAACTTCCAAACCCAGTTGGATGTTTGCAACAAACAGAATCTTGATGTAAGGGTTAACTATCAGACTGTTAAATATCGCCACAATCGACAATTAATTAAAAACTAAACCTTAGGTCTGCCCTTCCTTAATACACTCGCTAAAGTATATAACTTCAGAATATGACATCTTCCTCAAATTAACACCATCTTATTTAAATACTCAACAATACAAATTCAAAAGTTAATATTACATGTACATGTCCCTTCCATCACTAGGTTAGACAATACGTACATTCTCTGACCAGGTGAGCAAGACGTAATTAACATATTAATGATCGATAAATGTAACGATCCTTGACTATGCAACTCGATTATGATGTCAGCTACAAGGCAACAGAGTAAGATAATGAATTTCGAAAATTTATACGGTTAAACAGTATTGTAAATGCCCAAAATGACCAGTCAAGAACAATTTTTCTATCCTTTTGTCCACAGTATATATACTGTTTCATGACACTAAATCGTAAATTATCGTCACCCTCTGTTAGCTTAAACAAAATTTGCAGTGAAAGTACCTGATACGTCCCGTGTTGACTGCGAACGTTTCGGTGCCGCCAGCCGCCATGTTTGACTTGAAACTTGAGGGGAAGTGCGTGCAGTGCCTAGCAACGAGACGCTACACCATATGTGGCTGATTTGTTTACATTTTGAGTCGTAACGCGATCGGTGGCACAGAACCGTGATTATGTTATATATCCATTGTAATACTTTTAATATTATCAATAGTATTAAATATACAGAGCTTATATAATTTCTTTGTATCTAATCCCAGTTCTTCAAAAAAGAATAATTGGTCTTTGCTAGATTAGGTATGATGTGAAACTGGGCTATATCTCTACTTAGCAATTATAGTTATTTTCAGCAGTAATATATACATGTGCCTTATCATTGTTGAACTGAATACACAAAAAACTATCAGTAATCCCCTTAAAAATATTTTCATTCATTTATTTCATATATTATAGAGAATTCATACTAGAGTTATCTCCCTTACATGCATCGCTCTCCAGTGTGTATGGAAGCCTACCGTTTCCATGGACATTTGATCAACCATCATGGCAGAAGAAGTAAGGAAAGCATTTAGTGCCCCGGAGATGGAGCGTATGAACACGCCTTATGTCGCGATGAGTGGAGAATTTATGGCAGCAAATGATCAGTTTGATTACATGGATACGGATACAAATGTTTTAAATCTGGACGATGGTAGAGACGGTCGTTCGCCACTTTGTGATCCGAACGTCCAAGACGACAAGTACCCAGACATCATGGACGAAGATGGCAGCGACGAAGACGATGGACCAGAGGTAAGTAACATTGACCAGAGGGCCTCGTATCATCTGACAGGCCAGGTCATATTGCTTTATATGTACTGCATATATAAAGGATACCTATGTGTGCATTAACCCCAGTCCTCTAGATGAATTAATGTTGCCCATCTTGGTGGATTCGGTGAGTTAGGCCTGTTCCAATAATATTAGTAGTATTCTGACATTCATCACAATTAACACTGATATAATGAATCATGTCAGAATTCTCAAAATAACATACAGAATCCATATAGGTTTAAAATAACATCTAGATGGACTATAGGCCTGTATATAGTGCGGTGTGTTATTTAAAAGTCCATCACCTGTACTCAACGAAATCCTTGCAGATTTCCAAACTCGAAGTCAATGGAGTTTCTCTCAGCGTGGTACCCACTCGTGTCACGCAAACTTTCCATAAAAAGAAAATTCTTTTTATATACATGTTTGTATTATGGAGATTGTAGTTGTGACCACAAGACAGTGAGCTAATTATTTTCATTGTTAAGGATAGAAAATAGTTTTCAGGATTCAGCTGGAAAATGACACAGAATTCTGCAGAAAAATGGGTGAATGAGTGCTGCTTTTATCCATCGACTGGGTATCTGGAAATCTGCAGCGATTTTGTTGAGCTCAGTAAATGAATACCAGAATGTCATTTAGATGGACTAGATGGATTACATTAACTCATCTTTGCAGTATGGTCAAACACTATGTCCCATACATGTATTTCCAGTATGCATTACAGAGTAAACGTACACAAATTTATGTGCATATATATTACATACAGTGTATTTATGACTATGTCTTTCCCATTTTAGTTGTCTCCAGGTGGTATACTTGATGAAGAAACAGTAGCAAGAGGACTGTCAAATGTGGGCCGCTCAGCTAGTGGTCAGCATCAAGTCTATTTACATTTGGCACTGCCAGTAAGTATTCAAATCATAAAAAGTATTTTATGGGACAGAATCACTGTTTTGATGTAGAATATATTTCATCCATATGGATATGTCATGATTAATATACATACATACTATTAATGTGGACTGAAACATATTTTCATTTAAATATTACAAATATATGTCATTTATTTTCAGGGATATGCCTTAAAAGACATCAGCATTTTATCAGAATTTGTTCACCTTCAGAAGGTGGAGCTGCCATACAATGAAATAACAGGTGAGTAATGTAGCTAGGTGTACAACTTGGAGCAAGGAAATCAGCACCTTTATTAAAGAACGGCTACAGGATGTTTTTGGTACAGTGTATGATTTTGTGAATATGCAATTGCTTGTCTTTTTCACAGCTGGAATGTGATTTGTTTTCCCATTATAAAGGCTGTGGTAAATATGACTAAATTATATGTGCTTCTTGTTGCAGACTTGTCACCACTTGACAGCCTGGATCACCTGTTAATCCTAGATGTTTCCAATAACAAGCTTACAAAGCTGCTTGATTTCAAACCACCGAAAAACTTGAAAGAGGTTGACATGTCCTTTAACATGATAGAGGAGATGTGTGATCTGTCTGCTCATAGTTGTCTTTGCAAGCTTGTACTTGACAGTATCCTTGCTTCCTGGAAAATAGCAATGAATTCATGGGTTGTAATGACACTTGTTTGAAATACTATATGGCTAATCCATGTAAGACTTCTGAAACAGTTAAGTATTTTACTTATGTAGTGTGCACAGGTAATATGTGAAAATGTTTATTATGTGTAGCCTGCTAAGGGTTATTTTGTCCGTGCACTGCCTGGTTTCCTCCACCTGTTATGCTGACTGTTGTCATATCATTGAAATATTCTTTAGCATGGTGTAAGTCACCAATAAAGAAATAAATAGATATTGATGTCCTACTATTCACCCATTTGTTTTACCATGAAAAGAATTTCCTTCAGTTTTTGAAAGATAATAAAATCACAGCTATAAAGGGAATAGAGACCTGTCAGAGGCTAAGCCACCTGAGTTTGGCTCACAGCAATTTGGAAAGGATACAAGGACTTGACAATTTACCTATAAAAATTCTTAATCTTGTAAGTATAATCATATTACATATACTTGCATTTCTTCTTCAGTGGTAAATGATTCATGTTTGATAAAAGCAAATGTATAAACTGTAAGTTTATCCACAATGCATTTTACTGGTATGTTAATGATAAGTATATTTTGAACTTGGTCAGCATCTCTGTTCAGTATACTACTGATGCAATACATTTATGTGACGTGGTTAATTTAATTCCAGCGTGGAAATAATATCAAGAAGATAGAAAACATTGAGACACTGAGATATTTACAGGTAAAATATACATGTACTGATGAATTTAAAAATGTAAAAAGTGCCTCTGTGGCTCAGATGGTTGACCTGCTATCGCAGTGTTAATGACCCAGATGCCAATAATGCTGTGGCTGTGAGTTCAAGTTCAGCTCATGCTGGCTTCCTCTCTGGACGTATGTGGGAAGGTCCGCCAGCAACCTGTGGATGATCGTGGGTTTCTCCCGGGCTCTGTCAGGTTTCCTCCCAGAATAATGCTGGCGGCTGTCGTATAAGTGAAATATTCTTAAGTATGGCGTAAAACACCATTCAAATAAATAAAGAAATAAAACTGTTAACTTTCTCTCACAATCTGGCTCTCTTCTGTATCTTGTGCACATACATGAAGTAGTTCTAAAAAATCTGTGTATTTTAGAAAGAAGAAAATACAATTGCGTCATGGGCTAGCTTTCAGCGTTCTCTATCGATCACCCATAAATATGGTTTTACAGTAATTGAGGTGCTTCTGTGTAATGAGTAAACCACCAATCAAACAAAGCCAGTCAATTTCCCTTAACAGCTCTTATTAAAATGTAATGTTTAAATATGATTTAGTTTGGACACCTTAGGTGTATTAAACAAAGAACCACTGTATCTAAAGCTGAATGTGTGCATGTCCATACAGCATATAAACCTTTCCGGCAACAGCATAAGAAGCTTGGAGGGCCTGGAGGAACATCGTCTCCTGGAATCCATTGATATAGAAGATAATGAGGTGAACATTTGAACGTTGCTTTCATGCTGCTCACTTTTTATGTGGATACACTATCATTTTAATTCTTGCCACATTACTAAAGATTTTACTAAAGATTTTTTTATACATGTAAAAGTTGAAAAGCTGCTGAGTCCATTAAGTATGGTTCTAAAGAGTATCGAAGAATTTTTTTTTATCTGATAGATTTGATAGTTTTCATAACTTTTTTTTTGTTTCAGATAATAGATATTTCAGAACTGAAGCATATTTGTGACCTCCCTATGCTGCGCAACCTAAACTTGCTGAGGAATCCTCTCCAGGAGTTACCTGACTACAGACTCTCCATCCTTTTTCGCATCCAAAGACTAGTGGAGCTGGACAGACGCAAAGTGGAAGTTGATGAAAAGGTGAATAGACAAGATCTGAAGTGGGGCATTCATTTATGCATGCACACTTGGACCCAAAACTGCATTAGAGCTTCTACATGGAATGAAAATTGAATAAAATACTTGTACTTCAGTTAAATTGGATTTATATATTAACAGGTACACACACAAAACAAAAATAGAACTTTTAAGAATTTTCAAAGCAGGAGCAATATCATAATTCATACTACATATATACCATTACTTATTTTTGGCACTTTTACATTTTTCAGGTGGCTGCTGTGAATATGTTTAACTCACCATTAGAGGTAGTTGCTGCAAAAGACCATATTTTACATGTGGTATACAATTTTCTCCAGCCTTGTAAAGTTTGGGACAGGTAAGTTTTTCAATAGCAATTGTTCTGTAATGTTTGTATATCACAGATTACAAACATAACATTTGTTCAACCATTTGGACGGAAATCTAAGATGAAAAAGTCATTAAATGTTCTGATGAAATAACATTTCAATATACATGTATTTACATGAATTACAAAATGCTCATGTGTATAGGAGTGATCAGTCTTTGTGTTATACTTACAGCACATTACCAAGCATTGAGACACCATATCCCATGTTGGTTTTGGTTGGCCCAGAGGGCTCAGGGAAGAAAGAACTGGCCATGAAACTGGTTGAGGAATTTCCAGATTATTTTGGATATGGGTGAGCATCTGTTTTAAACTCTGATTTGTACTAAGCATTTGGTTCTTATTGCAAAGGACTTTTTTACAGTGCATTGTGAACAAAATTAAAAGGTATCAGATTGTCTATATTTTTATTGGTAGACATAAATTTGTGACTCATATAATGAATCCATTGGGGTTTAACATTGAATCTTTTATGTAATGATCGTATTGGGATGATAGTCATTTATGACTTTCCATTTTGCAGAATTTCACACACCACAAGGAAGCCATGTCCAAATGAAGAGGCAGGAAAAGATTACCACTTTGTGTCCCTAGACGTGTTTGAGCAAGATGTTAAAATGGTATCAGTATTTTGCTCCCTTTCTAAGTCAAAAATCTGCAGTTTTCCTCTTTGTTGGAAATCCATGTCACAACAGGATGCATATATAGCATCAATAGCCAGGTAGTTGGAACTGCTTGATGGCAAAGATTGTGTACAGATCAATAGCTGGTTTAAAAACTGGTATTTTTGACACTGCAGCACTCAGGCTTAACAACATTTGGCCCTTGGTAGTTTGCTATACTAATCGTCATGCACTACTGAATGATAAAAACCTGACTGCGGGCATTTACAGCTATCTAGTACAGGCATATATTTCAGCTTAGTATATTGTTGCTGGATTTTGATTGTCACAGGCTGCCTTACCTTTCCCCAAATACTTTCTAAATAAAGCTGAACATTACAGTATTCTGAACATATTTTCATGATAACTCACCCATTTTAGCATCCATTTAGTTACTTACATCTGATTTGTGTGAAAGCAGTACTCAATAATTTTTCACTGATATAAGAGGTCATGGGCCCATTTTACTAACAGGGTGTAAATTATCTCCAATTATGTAACTCTTATTACAACATATACTGTAGAGATACGTCACTGTGGTAGTGAAGTTTAACAGTGATATGCCCTCAGTGAAGTGATATGCCCTCTTTCCAAAATGGGTCCCAGACTCACGGACAGAGTTAACCAGACAGATAGAGCTATTGAGCTTATCAGAAACCTGGCAACTTCAAGAAAGCTTGATTTCACCCATTTATACAAATGATGAAGTGTATAACAGTGCAAAAAAAAAAGCATATAACTTAGTGTTCTTTCGTGTACTTTAGAAAATTGAATTGTTTGATGTTCACATCTCATTATTAATCCAGGGTCAGTTCATCCAGACTTACGAGCTTGGTGGAAATTGGTATGGCCTTCAGATGGAATCTATTGAGAGCATAGCACGTGAAGGGTTGGCCAGTGTTGTGCACGTGGAACTAGAGGTAAGAAAGATAAATTAAATCAAGTCAGACCTTGCTTTTTTTTCAGTCAGCAAGACCTGATTTATTTCGATAAATGAAACGTTTACAAATTTGTATTAAATGATTTTCAGTACAGTTAAACATTAAGATTTTGTACATGAAAGCTTCAGAAGGTGCAAGGTATAAGTGGGTGTAATTATATATTTATATATCCCATCCCCATGAATCATGGTTGCTTTTTCGTATTTGCTGCAGAAACACACTTGTATGTCTGTGTAGTTTACATTTCTAGTCTGTAGATTGCTTGAAAGAATATTTCTTTTCTTATTCTAAGTGGTTCCTTTACAGGGAATGTTGTCTCTCAAAAATACGTACTTTGAGCCCCGCTATGTGCTTGTGATGCCTCTGGCCAGGGAAAACCATGAACGTCGTTTGAGAGAATCTGGTATATATTCTGAACCTCAGGTTGAGAACATCATCAAGAGAGCAAAACTGTGTGCTGAACACAATCAGAACAACCCTGGCTTCTTCGATACCATGATAAACAGTGGTACGTGAATGGAATATGATGAATTTCTACAAAAAAATTATTGTTATAATTTAATCAGTTTTGACAATTTCTGCATCCTAATAAAACTTGCATGCGTAACAAAAGAATAATTAATCTCCACTGTGTTGTAAGGTGTAATATGTAACAAAATTCAAGTTGACTGGTATGTTTGAAAATGTTTTCATTACAGTAAGTTTTATCTGAATTACTATTACAGATGATATTCAGGAAGCATACAGACGTTTAAGACGCTTGGTCATGGACTATCTGGGTATTAACATACCCACACCACCAATGTCGGAACAAGGAGAGACAACAGAGTCACATGGCACTACAGAACCGACAGTGGCAGGTCAAAACGGGGGCTCAGCTGCCATGGGGAGAGCATGGTCTAAAGCCAGTGTAGCAGACAGCCTTACTCTCTCACAAGCTCATACCTGGACGATCAAGGCTCAGTCACCAATACTTTCTGGGCGAGGAATTGTGGTAAGCTCATTGGACACATAAAAGAAACAGGTTTCTTTTCCTTGTTTCTTGAATGGAAGCATAATCTGTAGAATCACCACTGGTTCACTGCATTTGTTAATGATGCTGTAACTGATGTATTTGTATGAATAAATGGTTATCCCGATAAATTTTTATCGCATAAGCACATGTTTAACATGTCACTCATCCCAATTAACTTGGACCAATTTCACTAAATTTGGATGACGAGCCGTCACACAACTGCTTGTTTTTGATTGCAAGGAAACTTCACATTGACTGTCCAAGGTTGTACATCAGTGTGTTAGTTTGTGCTTATTAGTTTGTTCTTGTTATCCATTTTCTTTAGGAAAAGGAGTCTTTGAAGAGGCGCCAGGGTGCTGCAAAGGAGGCAGTAGCTGGATATGTACCTCCCCTATATGAACAGCTTCTCAGCCAGTAAGTTTCATTCTGGGCTGTATCATTGTGAAAAAATTTTCCTGAGTTCTTAATATACCATTGGAATACAATCCTGAAAACAGTAAGGCACTGTGGTATAATTTGTATATATCAAACAATCTTTGGTGGCTGTCTTTTGTAGGCCTTCTAACACGTATAATCTAAATTAAGTTTGAACCCATAACATTTGGTTTGTTATAAAGCAAGGATTTTTATACATTGTATACGGTTTATTAGAGATGTAAATCATCAGGCTTTACAAATGTACAAGTTCATTGTGTAATCCTCCAAATTTGTTTCATCTACAGCTTATGCAACTGCTATTGATAATTTGTTTCCTCTGTCTTATATTTCTAATCTGTGCAAAGATGTGTATTTTTGTAGCACATTTGGATTAGCATCAAGAAAAGCATGAGGCCCCATTTTACGTTTTATTTGTACTGTAAAACTCTGTGTTTTAGATGTCCTCGCACTGCCCCCCATACCACAGCTGGCAAGCATGAGTTAGAGGGCAATTCTGAAGGTCTGAGGTCAGTGTCTGCTCCGGCTGACCAATTGGGTAACATGGACACGCTTCCACCGGACTCGCCAGACTCTAGCTCGGCTAGCTCCAAAAAGAGTGACAACCTCTCTAACCTAACATCGGCCAGCCCACCCCCAAGGGAAAACTCCCCTGAGGGCTCGGAGGCAAAAGTCAATGAGAATCATTCACTGCCTACAGAAACCGTCGACCCTATGGACTTGTTTTCTGGGGGACAGACATTCAGCCACAAGTCTGGGTCACGTCCACAGTCAGCTGTGAAGACAGCAACGGATTTACCCCCTCCAAAGCCTGCTTCCAAATGCTCACAAAATGACAGTCCCCACTGTAGCCGTCCTGGTTCAGACAGACATGCCGTGTTGCCCCCAATATCCTCCTCGCCTCAACTACTGAAAGCTGCAGCAACATTCTAAAATCAATGTATAGGACGCACTGTGCAAGCAAGGCTGTGATATAGAACAGTTATCTGCTTTATGGCAATTTTTTGTCTTATATTTTTGGGTAACCAACATGTAAATAAACCAGCATTATGTAAAAGGTTGGGCACAGTTCTACAAATCCTTTTGTCAACTTCATCTAAAAGTGAAGATCTGTGGCGTAGGAAGAGGAACTTTACTGTCTTATTTTTAGGTTGTTGATTCACCAAATTTGCAGTCTGAAAGGTGTTGCAGGAATCAAGACTGGTCTACTTATATATATAATCATGAATATTTATGCCCTACTTAATACACTTCTGAATGTAAATAAAACTGTGCAGTGTGTATCAGAGTCGATCACTGAATAAAATAGAGAAATGAACTGATGCTCAATGTGTATAACTTTTACATCACTATAATGTTTCTGCCTGTAGTTCAAAGAGATAGTGTCATCACTATTTAAGGAAACTTAAATTTCATGCTGTCAAAGCTTTTTTAGTTTGCCGGCTGTGTTTGGAGGAAAACAGATACTGTAAATACCATTTTCTCAAAAAACAATGTTCATTTTGAGAAGTGGCAGAATTAATATGGCTTAATTAGTTGTTTGATTGATTTTTTGGCATCTTACACTGTTCTCCAGAATATTTCACTTACACCATAACAGTCAGCGTTACGGTTGAAGAAAACCAGGCAGAGCCCAGGGAAACTCTTGTCCATCTGCAGTTTGCAGGCAGGCTTTCCCATGGAACAACCAGAGAGAAAGCCAGAAACTCACAGCCACAGCATTGGGGAGAGCCTCCTTGGTCATTGTACTACAATGGTACACTACCCACTGGACCCTTAATCTACTCAAGCAGAGTTACATGTTACACCTTGGTTGTTCCACAAATCATTTATTTGTATGTCACAGTGTATTTGACAATCGTTTCTTCAGCTCTCTTTGATGAAATATCATATTTAGTTCTTGTAAGTAAAATTTGTCCAAGACATAATAATTTAATTCCCTCACTGACCAAAGATAAATTATTTTCTCAGATCAAGATTAAGGAGAGGTAACTTCTTACTACTTATTCAATCCAATGGATTAAGGCTTGATGTGAGATAGAGAGAACTCAGAAGAAATACAGCAGCTTTCGACTTTTGCATATTTCTTTTGACCAAATTATAACCTTTCTTGTTGTTGTTCACGATATTTTCAATAGTGTATAAGGTCTGACTGCATGATCTGTGGGGAATCATGATCCTGTGGTAAGTTGGGTCATGCAGAGATTTTAAATTTGGCAGCCTTAATGGCTGTATCATTACTTGTTCACAGGTATACATATGCTGTATTTTTAATTTTTGCTTGCCAAGTGTATTTCTGTCAAGTGGCAGAAATTACGATGAAATTTGAACAGAGCATGGGCACTTCTGGATTCAAGCAAGATACAGTGCCAAACAGATATACGTATAAATCATTTCAAAATACTGATTACACTAAGTGATACATGTTTAACACCTTAAGCTACGTATACGATGGCCATCATGTTTTATAGGCAGGGGAAACTGGACTTTCTGGGGTAAACCAACCTTTTGCCAGTAACTGATAAACTTTCCCATGGGTGACATAACAAGAGCAGTGTTTTACACATATGTGAGAATGTGCAAATGGCCCCCTGAGCGCTGTTGACTTCTTATTGTCACCACACTTGCACAGCCCACAGAACAATGAGTGCTGGTTAATCTACAAATTTTACTACCTCCCCTCGTCATTTATCACATAAACCTTGTTCATCCAAGAAATGGTTGCAGAGCATAATACATATAGGTAAAATGTAAAAATACACACAATTCTGCACTTGAGAATATTTTATACTTTATTACTTTTGTCTACGTATTTACAAAAAGGGCAAAGCACTTCAAATCAATCGATATTGTCCCATTCTCAGTAAATACCCCAATATGTTATTGGTTCACACACACCAGGAATAAACACTTTATTTTGATCATTGTCATGACTGCTTTATCAATGCTCGTTTTCCTTCTCCTTTCTTGGGTTTCCCTTTTCCTCGTAGTCTCTTCAGCCTAGCCATTTCTTCTTTAAAATCAAGATGTTCATCTCTGAAATTCCACAAAAAGTAATAAATAAATACAACAAAAGCAGAAATTCATGATTCCTCTTTAACTTTAAAAACAATATTACCACTCGTAGTTACGCTACCCAAAATGCTAAGCAAAAATCAGACAGATACTTCACAATGATATAATGTGTTCTTGCTCAGATAATTATATGATCATGGGGACTATATGCCGACCCACGTGTTTTCTTTAAACGGTCAAAACCTTGAGCTGAAAAATGACATTAGATGAAATGGGGCATTTCATACTTAAAATATAAGAGAAAGTTTGTTATTACCTGAACAAACCATGATATCGCAAGCGCCGCATAAACAAATCTGTTTCATGATGCTTAGGGTAGTAGTCCATCAACTCTTGGTTTGAACTTAATGGTTCCTTCTGGAATAACTCGACAACTTTCAATGATTTGGAGTTTGTTGGCCTTGGGACCTCAACAAATATTCTTGCTGCAAGTCGAGCCATTCTTTTTGCATAATTTGACATTCCTGATGCTGCCATAGTTTTTCACGGTATCACTATGCTGCCATTAAATCTCCGTTACTCCTTCTGTATTTGGCAAGTAGATGACAGACTTCAGCCATGGGCATTACCTATAAACAAAACAAAACCCAACAAACGTACTGGCTTTCAATGGTACAAAAGAAGTATAACACCCACGTTAGGTGTGTCTCTAGAGCATAATGCATTTATAGTAAAAATAATTTAACGGTAAGAAATCACAACTGAGATTTCCGTATTCGTTTTCACATTAATAATGTGGACACCTCTCCCCATCATCTACGACCATAAAATAACAATTCTCCAGATCTAGTAGTCTATGTATTCAATGATTAATTCATAATTCTGACACTTTCTAACACAAGGATTAAAGATTTACTAGTTCAACTACATTAAACGTTGAGATCGATTTTCAACCACTTCTTATATTTAACGGCTGGAAATGCAGCGATTATCCCCAGCTTAAAATTTACACAACTTCACCAATGCTATTCACACTTAAATACTTAAAATTAACAACAACAAAAAAAATCTCAGAGAGAAATTTCACACCACCGAGGTTGTTCCTTGTCTTTTGTGAACGGTAACGGATATTGGACTCCAGGTGATGCCACGTTGGACGACTAGCTTTGGGTGCGCATGCCAGCTTCACATAAATATAACAGCACGACATGCAAGCTGTCCTTTCAAAGTTTAGAAAATTTACGATGCTGGTAAAACAATGTTTTTGAAAAACAGGAAATCTTACAATATCAAGTTGCTGACCTCCTCACTTGACTGAAAATCATAACTTGGACCTCTTCTGTGGCTGAAGATAATTTTAGTCTACATGACATCACACACAAACTTAGAGCCTGCCGAAACCGCGAAACGAAGTCAGTGGAAACGTTTGGTGTCTCCAATTACAGCACCTGTACGTTCATAAAGTATGACTTTTCATTATTTTTTCTGCTTGACCAAGGCGTTAGATAAAGAGGAAATCTTTACTCTGGCACTAATGGAAGGTGTTACACCTTGTGTAAGGTGTGGAATTCTTTTACATAAGTAGTGAGTGGCAAAGTATGATAGTTGGTCTGATATGCATTAACGTGGTTAAATCTTCAGATACGCCATTCGGTACCTCGGAAGTATGCATCTGTTTAAAATTCAGTGCATGTACAGTTCTTAGATTCTTAGTTGGTTATCCAGTGGCGATACATTTACTACACAGTTACTAGTTGAGTTAAATTTAACGTTGAGGTGCATATTGTCAACAATATATGATTTAGCGGCCTCATTAGGAAAAATCCTAATGGGCTGTTGTGCCCGGGAAGGTTTGCCAACTTTGCCTTCATACTTCAAAACTGCAGCACACGTAAATTTCTACAAAATCACTCTTGGCTTGTGTTACCAGAGAACTACAAAAACATAGATTCAGCCATCTTGTAGAGCAAGCTCGAGCTAGACTTGCATGTTCTTTCCTTCCATTTTCTGCCTAGCTATTTCTCTCACCATTAGTACAACATCAATTTTTTAGGTTCATAAAGCTGCATGAGCATGTATAATATCAACAATTTAGCATCACATAAATTGAGGAAGTTTTTATCTAGTACTGTGAGAATGCAGGTATTTAATTTTTATTTTTTGTTTTGTTTTTTGTTTTTTTTTTGTATTTCAGAATAATTCATGAATCAGCATGGTGAATGGACATATCATTCCCTTCACGCCCATAGCTGTTGATTTCTGGAAGATTCGAGAGTCTCCAAGTGCAAAGGTGTTTTTTCTGTCTCACTGCCATGCAGACCACACGGAGGGCCTGTCTTCAACCTGGAAGAAGCCCATCTATTGTTCAGATGTCACAGCAAAAATTGTGAAGCTAAAGTTAAATGTGGATGAAAAAATGCTACGGCCTCTTGAACTGAACTGCAGCCATATCATAGGTCTGGACGGTGAGAACTCAGAAACCATGAGTGTAATGCTCATAGATGCCAATCACTGTCCTGGGGCAACTATGTTTCTTTTTCAAGGATATTTTGGAAATATTCTGTACACTGGGGATTTCCGTTTCCATGTAGACAGGCTTACGAAAACCCCACTTCTTGAATCAGAGATTGATACATTGTATTTGGATAATACATACTGCTCCCCATCATGTCAGTTCCCACCTAGAGAACAGTGTGTAAAAAAGATTTTAGACATCATCTTTGAGAGTTCAGATGCAGACAGCATAGTCATAGGCATTCGGTCTTTGGGTAAAGAGGAGCTTCTGGTTAAAATTGCACAGTCAGTCAATGAATGGATTGGGGTGTCTGAAACCTTTTACGAAATGGCTGAAATTTTAAATCTCCCAGATGTCTTCACCACCGACGTTTCAAATTGTCGTATAAAAACTCAACCCCTTCACATGATTTCAGGCAAGAAAGTGAAACAGTGGATAGAAAGGCAGAACACGGTAGTCATCCTGCCCACAGCAATTTATCATGGCATCCAAGGCATGCCCTTTTCCAATCTAGAAAATGTGCACATTGTGCCATATTCTGACCACAGCTCTTATTCCGAACTGCTCGAGTTTGTTTCAATGATTACCCCTAAGAGAATAATTCCCATTGTAAGCAGTAGGGCAAGAGGTTCCATGGGAATGTCTGTTGCTGATCGCTCAGATATGAGTTGCTTTTCTCAGTATATGAATTCAGCCAAGGTGCATTCTTTCAGCATTCCTGCAAGTGTGAAACGTTTTATGTCAAGTGTTGGCTCTGCTGTCAACTATCGCTCACGAGGCAGTGCACCCAGCCTTGTGCGTTCAACAAGGAAGCAGTCAATGAAATCCAAGCTGGGAGTGAATTACATTGACTCCCCAGAGAAAACCAAGACAGCCCTCAACACAGCCACTGCAGCATTAATTGTCTGCAATAATAAGGATGTATTGGTGAAGAAGAGAAAATATGATGATATGTCAGGTAGTAAATGCGAGAAGGACAGTGTCAAGCAGATTTTGGATGTATCACAAAATTATAAAAAATGTGCTGTGGGGACAGATTTGGTTTATCCAGGAACCGCTATGAAACAGATGGAAGAACCTAATAGAGAGTGTGATACAAAAGGTCAGGTGACAGTGATTACATTAACAATAGAAGACAGTGAATCTGACCTAGAATGTGATCAAAACAATTGTGCAGAAACTCTTGGAAAACAGCCAAACACTTGTCAACTCCATGGTGAGGCCACAGATGGAAAATCTGTTAACAACTATGAGCATGTGGAACAACTTCCTGAGAGAGTACATCATTCACATCATGTTTCTTCATCGAAATCAGCTGCATTAGATTCTTTCATTGGACTTAAAACACTGACTTGTGACCTAAAGGCAGTTCTGGAAAAAAGCCATCCTTGTGAGGAATACAGTGTAATACCATTACATAGAAAAAGAAGACGAAAATTAATGCAGACTTTAAGTGGTCAGAGATGATAGGTCTTTATGAGTATGTGATGTTATGTATTTTAATACCGATTGTCGTGCTCAAGATATTGGGTATTGAAATATATGCTGTTTAATTTCAGTCATGAAATTATTTAAAATGAAATCAACCAAAAAAATTGAGAGTGATAGCCTCAAATCTTTATAAATGTATATCAAATGGAATTTAATATACATGTATATGTACAAGTTTTGAGAGAAATTTGGTTTGTCTTCAGTTTTGATATGTTTGATATTAAAATAGGATACATCAAGAATGGTGGGGCATCCGTGGCCGAGGTGGTTAGTGCACCAGTGCGGTGTGTGACTCGGGTGGTCGCTCTGAGTTCAAGTCCAGCTTGTGCTGGCATCCTCTCCAGCCATACGTGGGAAGGCCCGCCAGCAACCTGTGAATGGATCTTGGGTTTCCCACAACCATAATGCCGGGCGCTGTGGTATAGGTGAAATATTCTTGAGTACAACGTAAAACACCAATCAAATAAATTAAGAACAGTTAACTGTAAATGACCAAAAATGTTGTCATTGCATTTTTTCAGGCTCCTTTTATGAAATTTTCAAAATCGGCCGATTTTCAGTTTGCGCATGCCCATTAGCGCACAACTGCACCTGCACCTTAATCCTTGATATACCGCCTCCCAGTGATTACTGAGATAGTGTGTTCAAAATTTCATTGCGGTCTGGTACATATCACGGGAGGTATCAAACAACGGTTTGGGGGAAACTTACTTTTGTTGCACTGTTTATATACATGCATGAAGTGTTCTGTTCCCTGTGCAAAATCTACTATAGTCATTGACCAATAAGATCTTGTATATATAAGCTGCAGTAATAATTTCCGGTTATTACCAGGTATAGCTCTCAGAATATCTTAGTTTTGTAGATTTCCCTATATTTCCCCATGTTGTCATCACCTCGTCGTCTGCTAATATCTAGGTTTCTTTTAACTTAAAGGCTTTAAGAACAACCCTGTGAGGTTAATCCCATCTTTGGGCAAGGGATTTTCGAGTCTCCATTATTCACGGGTCCATGGCATAAAATGGTCGACAGTCCTCCCTTGTTTGGCATTGCATGACATTTCCTGAAAACGTCTGGACCTTCAACAATATCTGTATCACTGATCCGTAGTAGTAGGTGCCGCAATGTCTTTATCCGTTTCTGAAATTTCGGTTATCCTAACGGCGAAGCTGCTAATTCACTGTTTAACACACTAAAGGACGTGTAAGACTGAGTGTGCAGGTCGCAACATGTGACAAACAAAGTACACATACTTTGTGCAATATTGTATTCTGTTAGTAGTTTACTTCGGTAGTTTACATATCAGTTCGGAGATGTTTCAGTTTACAATAAACCTATTCATGTACGTTGTCTTAAACACACGTTCCTCGACCTCAGAGTGTTGGATTCAGTTAATAAATTCCTACAAAAAAATTTGTCCTAAAGGTGGAAGACTATACCTCGCCATGGATTTGAAGAATGTGTATGTGGTGAGTCTTTGGGCAGTAGGAGAGAAAAGGAAAAAGAAAGCAAAGCAAGGAGAGAAGGAAAAATGTATGCAGTTCATTCTGGCTTCATAACTTATGAACTTAGTGCACGAAGCCCTCTTAACGTTACTGGTAGGTATAGTTACCATGCCTGCAGTGCTGGCTGCACTCCGCAAAATTTATGACATTACGCCGCCTCCAGATAGTGTATATATCTGAAAGCAACTATGCTCTGTGATTTTTCTTAACTGCTTAGGTAAATAATACAATATTGAATGACGTCATCTTTAAATTTATACCACTCAGTTTCGCAGGTTGGCTTCCAAGAATACGCCAAAACGAATTAGCTGTCTACCGTTGACCCTCGCTTTCTAGGTTAGAATATCCTGGCCCGCTTGTGTAATGTATGGCATTTGATTATATATATCGGTCACTGAATTATACCGTGATTAATTTTGTGTTCTATAACAAATAAACGCACTAGCAGACGAAAAGTATGCATATAGAGCAAATATCATGAACACAGAATCTTCGCCGGCAAACGCCACCAATCCTAGCCCTTTAATCGGCCCAACATCCTGTCGAGCAAAACTGAAAGCCTTTCAGATACAAAGGAGGTACAAATCTGCAAGCCAGATTTTCCCTATATATTGCATCAGCCTGGAATGTTTACCGTAAATGATAAAGGAATTGTGTGTAAATGTATATACATTCAGAAGCTTTCATGATTATGCCCTTAATAAGAACACATGACACGGATCAAAAGCGAATGCGAAATGAATTAGGCAAACCAAACAAAAAAGCGGTTTAATTATTTTCTGAGAAATCTGCCTTTAAGGCTTCTTGTTTCTCGAAATCGAGTTTTATTCTGGATGTTATGTTTAGCTTGCTCATGCAATAAATATACCGGTGTTTTCAGCCCTGTAAGGTCTGTCGTTTGGTGTTTCGGTTGGTCAGTTTGACCGAGGGACCGAGCATGCTATATATATATATCAAGGTGAGAATGACTTGTGCATTCCTTCAATCCTAGCAATATTCTCGAACAGAAAATACCTCTACTCAAATGACATGATTTTTGTCTGGAGTACAACTGCACGCATAGGATGTTATATAAAAAAAATAGCCCCACTTGCAGAAACCTTCTATGTGCCTTTGAAGGACACAAAAGAAAGGCCGGAATTCATCCTTCATAATTTTCCTAGTATTTTTTGTTTTATTCTTACTGATAGTGGGGAAAAAATGCAGCTTGCATGAAAAGACTGACAAAATCTTGCTTGTCTAGACCGTTCATAAAAGAGAGAGAGAGAGAGAGAAATTGAGAAAATTTCCGAAGCTCCTGCATCTGTTATATGTGTCATTTCCCCTTTAAACAATTATATCTTTGCTTTTCGAAATAGACTATTATCATGGATACTCAGTGGTATACCCTTAATTCAGCGTGCTCAAGAACTTTTTCTTTATGGTTTTTTCTTATTTCTTTATGGAAATTAAATAAACATTAAATATTCCCCAGAATTAATCTCCATTTTGTACTGGACTGAAAGACTTTATGAGCGTTTTTATAATTTTGTGATCTCCCATTATATATATACATATAGTTATCCTTGTTTCCGATTGCTTTTATTACGCCTTAAATATTTGTAAAATTTATCAAAATGTTCATCGGCCAATCCATATGAAAGCGGTTAACAGTTGTTGGGAAAACATTGCACAAAGCATAGTACTTGTATAAATGTGAATGGATCTGGATGAGGATCTTATTTCGTTCACTCTATAATAAGTCTGCGTTAATTCCCACGCTGCCACCCGGAGGCCAAGTCACCAGCTGCAAGATGTGGGCCCATTTTAATTATTGCACGGGTAATTTGTTGAGACGGACCTGTGTTCGATCTTTCTTCATCCTTGAATGCTGCTGTAAAGGCGAATACTTGCATGATAAGAAAACTAAATTCGTTTCCGACTTAACACTGCATAAAAACATTGTAATCGCTGAGTAGGTATCCGTTATCACTTCTGCAATGTTACATGAACAGTCGTGGAGAAATTCTTGAAAGGGCTCATTGTAGTAAAGATGCTATCGCCAATCACGTAAATGTAAATGCCGGAAGGATCTGCATATCTATATATCTGCACAGTCAAGGATCCCATATTGTAGCAAATGGGGGTGAATGCAATCTTTTCAAAGTGGCCTAGTATATACTCTAGTGATATAGACATTCAGGAGATAGTGAGTATAATGAAGGGTGACGGCGAATGGGACCCATCCTGCTCTGATAGTGAGGTGTTGTTCTCTGAAAAGCGTGAAGAAAAGTTAGATTCTGAAGAGTGTATCAAGGTTTAAATCTTAAAACTAGTCTCATCAACAAGATAACAAAATGGCAGTTCAGTCTGGATTAAAGCTAACAATATGCATATTGAATGACTGGTCCATATATTGTGTATAAAATGTAGAGGTATGGTGTTAAAGAAAAACAATCTTTGAAAATCCTTGAGTAGGGCCTACTGGTATATAAAGGTTTTACTGTTATAATGATAACATGCGCTTCAAAAGTGACATCAGCTGTGCAGGTTTCTGATCATATTTATAGGCGTAATTGCCCTCTGTCGGTGACTGCCAACTATAGGACCCTGTAGACGCCCAAAGAGTAATAAAATCCCGTATTGTAACAATTATCTCACCACGGGCACACTTGCCACCAGTGTAAAATAAGTACATTGTAGGTAGTGAGTCTTGCCCATAACCGGAAGCAAATGCTACCCGTAGTGTAATAATTATTACAACATGGGTAACAATCACCGGGGGTTGTCTCCCTATTGTGTAATATGTTTTATGCTATAAGATTTGGCCTAACCCATCCATGTTTTTGTGGATTGCCACAAGGTGCCCACAGTGTAACTCACCGGAATTCACATTCACATGGAATGTCCACGATCAATAATGAGGCCCCTGCTCAGATATGTTGTTTACCTCCTTCCCTTTGCCTTTATCATGTAGGACCAGCTAGTAAAGGCTGAAGGAGCATTAGTGTTTGTTACCAAAATAAATCAGTTGGTTCTTCATGTATTAGTTGAGCAATCCCCAAATTCAAGAACTTATTATAAGCACAAAAGGTATAGTCCTCGGGACGTACATAGTAAGATATGCTTCGTATTATTTGGGTGTAAACAATGTATGGATAGAGGTAAGCCTAGACGAAACGGTGCACCGACCTTCGTCAGATAATGGGTAAATTTCCAGACGTAATTCCGTGTCCGACTGGGAGGCAACTGAATTCGAGCGGGAGGCCTCACTGGTCAAGATTTTTTGACCAACGCAGCGACCAACACCTGAGAGCAATGGACCATGCAGCAAGAGCCCGGACTATATCTAAGCCACATGCAGCCTCATGCCAATCTAATCGCGTGCAGATGTTAACTCTAAGTGGGATTCTATTTACAGCGGTATATTAGTTTAGAAGTAAATGTTTTTTTTTTGGTTTTTTGGGGGTTTTTTTTACATAAAGGGCAGAAAATGGGTAGTCAGTACCGGCAGTATACTGCAGCAGAATGGTTACACTATAACATTACACTATAATGTGACAGGCTATATAGCTCCAATAAATTTCTCTGGAACGTCAAGTTTACATGATTGTATATATGGTATGTTGGTTAAAAAATAAATTCACATACACATATGTGTATAAATAATTTTAAAACACAGAGCAACACGATGTCTGTAAGATATATCTTCACAGATTCAGATGTCTGTTTTAAGATTCACACATGATATATTGTTTATCTCTTGGAAATCACAAAACGATTTCGGTGTTTTCTGTTTTGTTCAATTTAAGATAAATTTAGCTCGTATTATGAGAATGTGATTCATGGATTCGAGTAAGAGAATTAAATCGCTTCCGTGGCTATTAACAAATAAGAGAAAACTGTTGCAGAACGAAGTATAATAATGGCATTCTTGTCATGTGCGAGAAACAATTAAGAACGATGTATAAGATTTTTCTTTCTCAACCAAAGGTAAGGCAAGATAACATCTATTTTCAGTAATACTCTTACACATTTATGTGATATCTCAAATTTCTGTGATATACTATATACGCAACGTGATGCCTGTAATCTATAAATGATTTTGGTGCCGAAGGTTTCATCGATAGGTGAGATGCTATCTGTCTTATCAGTGTAACACGCAAATTTTAATTTTCACTGACACGAATGCACTAAACACGCCTTCTTGCATTTATATATCCATGGTAAAAAAGAAAATATGACAGACGTCGGGGATTTCTTACATACTAGATCGCTTATTTCATTTTTCGAACACCTTAATTTTGATTTTAAATGTGCTGAATATACTACAGTATGCTGATGTATTTGAGTTATTGAGTTATTGAGTTACTTATTTATTTATTTATTTATTTATTTATTTATTTATTGGGATCTCCTTGGCTCAGTCGGTTAGCGCTCTAGCCCAGCGCAATGGCCCAAAAACTGAACACCGATGCGGTCGCTGTGAGTTCAAGTCCAGCTCATGTTGGCTTCCTCTCCTATTTATTTATTTATTTATTTAACTGATCCTATTGTACGCCGTTCTCAAGAATATTTCTCATATACGACGGCGGGCAGCATTATGGTGGTGAACTCACAGCGACCGCACTGGTGAGAGTCACCCTCGACCACTTAACTCCCCCATCCCCGAAGAATTTGGTGAACAAGTTTAAAAATGATGTTGCGTATATATTTGGCAACAACAAATATAGAATGTTTACAAATACCGTGACCAGGTCTCCATGCATTGTATATGTAGACATGAATAATTCGGATAAATAACCGGCTTAATTAAGAGTATACACGTTAAGCATGCGAGTAAAGCTCTGCGTAACTGTTGCCGCAGGCGTGACATCAGAATCCTTCAAGTATGTATGTGTGTTTCTTATCTCATCTGTTTTCGTAGTAACAACTAACTGTAATGTAAGCTTTGTAATAATATCAGCATGCAAGCTTATATATATGTATGTATTTTTCCCACCTATAGGTATATTTGTATACATGTGTGAGATGGCTTTGCGGGCGATGTGCTTTATAGTTGATTTTAGGGGTTTATCTACATTACCTGTGCATGTAGGCCACATATATGTGACAGCTAATTGCAGAGGCCTTCACAGGTATTTACAGGTACTGTTAGCACCGAATCGGAGAAAATTACCGGTAGTATGAAAGTGTATCGTCGCTGACGGACAGGTGGTCAATTGGTATCTATCTATAAATGTTATAAACGATATATTCACTCTAAAAAAGCGTGTGTTAATTCGTTATTTGAAGGATGACGGATTGGCTTTCCGTTATTATAACGGATTAATCTATTCTTGGTAAGGAATAATTCCGTTCCTGATAATGAATTAATGCGTAATCAGGGACGCATTAATCCATTAGCTCAAATAATGGATATAACAGTAGACTTTTTGAGTACACATATAAGCGTATGTGCTACATTGGCTTGCGTTCTTTTCCGTGCAAGTGAAAATCGCAGTTTGTTATTACAGTTGTAAAGTAGTTTTGTGTAGAGCAATAATTACTTTTTCTTCATTCAGCTTCTAACGACATAATACTATGCACCATCATCCGCCATCAGCAACAACAACTAACTGTTTCCTGCAGATAAATATAGACAAAATAGGTCGCCTCCATGTGAATTCCCGAGACATACATGTGTACAAATAATGCACTTTCTTTCAATGGTTTGATTGTCAGGTCATGTGCTTTAACACTTAGACCGATCATTGATTCAATTAATTCTCTAATCGTGACTATATACTTGCTAGATTTCTATTTAAGTCTCTGGAGTAGTATGTAAAGTTCGGTACACAAACATCGTCTTGCTGCTCCCCATCCTCCTTTAAGGCATGCAGAAGGTCCATAAACATACTATGACGTGTAACCCAGATCAAGCCTAAATTGCTTCTGGCAGGTTTGGCGGCCTGTATAGGGGTCGACGAGCAATTGTTACCATTGTGCGAATACCTATAAAACGAGAGGCTCTACTGATGTTCAAATTTAGGCGTATAAAGCAAGCATCTGGATCAGCTCTCCGTTGCAATCATGGCGAGTTACTATCCGCGATATCTTTTGTGAAGGTCTTTGTTGGGTAATCAGACAAGCAGTTGTAGTTAACTCTAGCTATATAAATGCATACTTAACCCCATGGCGGCCATCACAAACATCGACTATATATTTATTACATCCATGTTGCGTACACGTAGCTTATATTTGCATTCGTATATGTGAGAAATTGCTTGCTAAGATGAGACGATAAGTCAACGTAGAGTGTTTATAGTCAAACATCTGCCTTTTATACACTCGACAATATCGTTGTGGTATCCTGTACTCAGTTTGAAAGAAAACTTCACAATGTCAGAAAACTGTTGCTCTGTTTCATTGATGTACCCATCGTGGGTGTATGACTTCATATCATTTCCAGTATTAAGGTTTAATATTTTCAAGAAGAATAAAAAGCAATTAATGAAGAAATAAACATACACTTATATGTATCTGTATATAATCAGGTAACTGTTACGTTTAGAAAGTTACATTAGAAAATGTTACGTTTACAATACATGCTACCATCCTTAGGTCATTATCCGACGTACAGGTGGTAGGTTATATACCATTCCAGGAACTATGATAACAATCTGAATGTATACCATTCATTAACATTAAACGCTTGCATTAGTTTTTTATTCATTGTCTTATAAGCACAGAGAAGCAATCCTTTTGTTTAAAAACTGACAGATGCGTGTGTGATCAGTGAAGCACGTCGAGCGATCGTGTGCATCGTCCCGGACTTCACACAATTTATGTTCAGTCGTAAACCAGAAAAATGAGCGCGTCTTTAATATTTTGTATTTTTTAAGAACATAAATGAATTTTCAATACTACCTTGCAGCTGTAGTCTTTTTTGTAGTGAGATACACAAGAGTTGGTATTATGTTTTGTTTAAGAAGACAAAGACATTACATACGATGTAATAATGCATATACATCTTGGAGATCATAGGACCTTCAGGTGTATGGTTAAAAATCTTTAAGCTAATGTCCAAACAAAGGCTTGACTGATGCCGGCAGCGAAAAATTTCAACAATTTAACTATTTTTAGAAAAGTTAGAAAAAGCCGTGAGTCAATTCTGTACCATTTTATCTGAAGTTACAAGAGGGAGTTTTTAGCTAGGACACACTGACAGTATCTATAATGAAATACATTCGCATGGAGAGCCAAGGCGGACTGTTTCCTGTATAAAATTCATCTGAACAGATCATTCTGTTGGATAGAAGGGAGTAACTGATAATTTATTCTGAATACCGAGCAATAATTTCCCAGGTGTGGGTAGCTGATGCGCATGCGCATGTGAAAGATATGAGCATAAACACAGTGATTTTTGTGAGTTAGACCAGCGCGCTTTGAGTCGTGTTCGGTGAAAGGTGTGAGTGTATATATAGGATCAGTGTGTACTGTTATACCTACAGTTATGGAGTGAACTCTTAAGAAGTTATTAGAACAAAGTAATAACTTCTTTGTAACAACTGGGCTTGTGTACCTCAAAGGACAAGTAACATTTGTGAGTTTGGAAACTTTGTTTCCACTTGTTGCATTCAAACCTTGTACTGGGTCTCTGTTGGATTATAATTACAACGGACAGGATGATGCCACGCCGATTGATCTTCATCGGTGTATGGTTGAATGCCATGGCACTCTGGCGCACAGGTGAGGTATTGTGTATATTATATCGTAAGTTACGAGTCATGAATGTGACGGTAGCCCTTACGGCATTCCGTAAAAAGAGATGGGCGATACAGGTAATTAAACGTCAATATTACACTGACGATGTGCAGTGCTATTATATGAGCAATATTAAAATGTTGACAGTAAAAAGTTTATATAAATGAGAGCAGTTAACATTTTCTTTTATTTTACCCACAAGAGGAGGAATGCATATATGTGTCATTTATATACACTCTTGGTAACTCGGGTTTGTAAAATTTATTCATATACATTACATGTGTATATAAACGGACAAAAACAGATGTTGGCCCTAATGCTCACTGTTATAAGAAATACAGTACCTGTAATTAAGAGGATCAGGTCAACCACACACTAGTAGACTGCTGAATACCTGCTCTGTTATCTTAAAATAACTTGCAGAGCGACTGACATATGTGTAATTATTCGCGGGCCGAACAGAACTGTTGGTCTATTATATAGTGTATTCTTGAAGTACAGTAAGTAAGCGTGTATATCAGTGTAACCATGCTGACTTGGCTGCATTAGCGGGTAGAAGAGATTATTTGCTGTATCTTTTCATCACACCAATATGGGCATGTGCATGACGTTGTACACGCATGTTGGAAATATTGTAGTCCTTTACCTTTAGCTGTTTAATCTCACAGGGAATGAAACATTCCAAAGTCCAGTGATAGTGCAACCTTCGCAATATATATATTGTATATATTTGGCCACGTGAGTTGAGTCTCACATGAGTTTTTGAAGTCTAATTAAGATGTTTCTATTTTAATTCCAATATTATGTCATGGAACGTTCTGAGTTGTCTTTGTATTTACGAAGTGACAAATCTGCCGACATAACTTCGGAATTACTCGATTAGATGCCTTGCGTATTTTTTGGATCTAAAAAGAAAGGGAATGTTATCTGATTAATTTGGATAAGTATGCGGAAATTTGCATTACCCTCATGTTATCCTTATCCGCATAAGGATTTATCATTATTATCTAATCGTGCCTCTGTTATTTTTGTACATTCACGACAAAAGAGCACCTGTCGATGCATGTCTCCGGAAAAGGGTTCTGGTGTCTTTTGCATACCCGCGGAACTGTCTGCTTTTCGATCAGAAGCATCTCCTGTGTTTGTGCTTTACAAAGACAATGTATATACGTGTAATCCACCAACGTTTACACAAATTTATAAGTATAGGGCATTTGAAGTATTATCACGTAATAACCTGAATTCCATTGTGTATAGGCTACAGGTTCTGCTAATAAAAACACGCTATCCTCACACTCATCCTGTTATATAAGTATGTAGTAAGGCAAATCATGTAATATATAAGACTATACATCAGAGAGTAAAACCCTAGCAGCGACGACAGCATGATGGTGGGAAAATTGTCAAATCTGTCCTCTTGTCAGTTTACCTCAGGGTTTTATTCGAACTGTTTCTAGTTCACGTAAATCTGCGCCCAGATTTCGAACTTTGTCCTCTTTTCATAGTCCTATGTGGGCAACAATGACTAGGTATTATTATGATCCATTACCTACAGCATGAGGAAGTATTCGGGATAGTATTGGAGAAGTATTTCTCTCGTGTCATGTTATGTATGCTTGCATGTACATTAGTAAAAATGTAAGGACTGCCCTGTCGCAGCCCTGTCGTAAACTGTCACAGCGCTACATCAAGCGTATTTACCATTTATCTGGTTCCTACGACAGGTCCCTGTTGAGGGCGTATCATGAGTACATCTTATCTCAATTTTTCTATTTTTGGAACAATATTAGCCCTTTTCAGCCAATATACACGTAATGGTAACACGAATACACAATTTCTCTGTACTCACAGGCCTATCTAATGAACAACATACCCATATTTTTGGACACAAAATAGGAAAGAAATGTATTTTTTATTTTTTTTTTATTTATTTTTTGCTTTCAACAGTACTGGTACCTGTCCAGAAAATTAGCATGCTCTTGATTTTCGGAGTTTTAGACGTCTTAGTAAAACACATCGTTTAATTGCTTTACTCACAGATACTCGGTCGCACGGCCCCGCACCGGAAGCTGTTCCCATATCGCTTTCAGAAATCTGTATTATCCACTCCTTTTCTGGGACATACAAAATACTATCTTGGCATAGCTCAGTCATGCATGTCTCAGCCGCTGCAGCACGTGCGAAACGTGACAGGTGGCAGTTTCCAGCATTATAAACTGAAAGTGTTCATACATCATTTTATTTGCCGTTATGGCGAGTTAATACTGGTACTATGTGTTAGAGTTATTTGTCAGCCTGAAGTGGATAGATAACGGGATGAAAAAATATTATCTCAATATGGAATGACATGATAATGGGCAAGACATCAATATTAGATAAATGCTTGAATAATCGATATACATGCATGTGTGGAATTACGCATTTATTTCACACTGTCAACAAGAGTCCCTTATTCCTAGATTACGGCATCGGCATTTAAATAATTGACGCGAGGTGATTGGATTGATGCAGGCCTACCTTATATCTGAGTTTTTACGTTAGAGTTTTGATGTCAGGGTGTCGGACTGATGTACCTTACCTGAGGTTTGACGTCAGAGTTTCGGGCTGATGTTCCGTACCTGAGGTTTGATGTCACGATGTCGGACTGATGTATCTTACCTGAGTTTTGACGTTAGGGTATCGTACTGATGTACCTTTCTGAAGTAGTGACTTTGGTGTGTCGGATTGATATACTTTTTCTAAGGTTTGGCGTTAGGGTAACATATATATTTCTGTATTTCTAAGTTTCATTTCTAAGTTTCTGAGTGAAGCAGGTATCGTGAATATCAGCCTGAAGTGAAGTATTGAGAGACTTTTCCACATATGTTCTTAATCACATGAAATTTCACTTTGGATGAAGTTGGATCTTTTGTAAATGGTCAGTATTGTTTTGTACACCGATCCATATAAAGCTTCACGGTTTTGCCTCTCTGAGATGTATCAGAACGACGAATAAAGCGGTGTCACAATAACATACATGTAGTACCATTCTCACGTGGGAACGGCGTGAGCTGGGAGAGAGCGCACGAAAATAATGTTGCTAGAGCATACTATGAAACCGGTAGAACAGCGTGAGTTATATTTTGTTTTTCGTTGATAGAAACAGACAGAGAGAAAAACAATATCGAAGAAAAAATTATTTGTTTAATGCCACACCTAAACATTTCTCATTTATACGATGGCGATAAGTGTATTACAGGTTATTTGCAGACAAAGACCTTAGCAACACGGCCACGACTGACCCCCCCCCCCCAAAAAAAAATGGGTATAGAAATGATTCATAAAATGTATTCACATTTCTAAGAAGTTAGGTCGGGCTTCGTATGTACGTTTTATCGAAGATCAGCCATAGATTATCTACATACACATCTTTAAGATATGCCAGGGACATTCGGTAGCAAATGACATTGTGCTTTTGTCAGATGTCAAATAAAGACTGAATAGTAAATTTGTAAAAGATTGCGCATGAAAGATGTCAACAATGGCTAACCTTATTAATAATATATTTGTGAAAAATATACTTTGTCATTAATCACATATTCAGTTACGTATAACTTAAGTGACGCGGCCTTTCCGTGATAACATTATATAATAGATTCATCAGTATATATTGAAAATATATATTGGGACATGTCGATAGTGAAAGCAATAAATTCATATATCTTAAAACTTGGACAATGTATATATTATTGGAAGATATAGGCCTATGCCTCACTGTGCAAGCAAGTGATATAAATAATTTTAAACCAAAACTTGGACAAACCACTAATGGAGTTTACAGCTACACATTAAAACCTTTTTTGGCATATTGTAATATGAAGGATGTGCTGAGGGACAAAATTCGCCAGATGAACGAACAACCATTTCTACATGCCTCTGAAAAGGTTTGCAATACCTGGTATAACAGTGAGACACATGCCTCTTCGATTAACAGCCGAAGATGCTTATGTGTTTGAAAGGCTGTCTCTTTGATCTCTTATAGTTTGTTGAAGCTCACCTAAATCTGATGGAGAATCCACATGGCCAAGCAATTTACAATACAGGCATGTCACGAGATCGCCTTAAGAGCTTTACGATCTAAAGATCATGCAGATGAGGCATGTAGTACAACTTATACTCAGGCTAAAACCTACAAGAAAAACTCTGATGACTGTGCTTGATACACACTTAATTAGAGACAGTGATCCACATAGGCAGAATTTAAGGTTACTGTGCCATTTACTTCACGTGTGGGTTCTGTGGATACATTAATACAGAAGTTTTTGTATAGGCAATTTTTTCCTCTATTCATAAACAATATACACATTGGGATTAATTTTAGAACGTATTATATGAATACCGCTGCACCCTGTTTTTGTGCCTAATCGAGTCTACATGAAATAAGGCCTCGACTAATTGTTTTTTATTGTCTAACACCATGTTTCTGCTCTTGTCCTTAAAGCTGCACTATTTCAGACTCTATTTCAGAACCAATAGACATGTCAAATACCGTGTATGTCAGCCTTCACTACTTGGGATGCAGATTTTCCTTCAATTCAAAGTGCTCCAGTTATGAACAAAGCTGATAACATTATTTGGTATATATATTACCATCCAAAATATGCTAACTTTCTCTGGGTTTTATCTTGACAATGAATAAATTAACACGACGACGTTTATTTTGAACTGTTTAGAGACATGACCATTTACGCCGTATAATGGCCTGGTGGAGACTAACAATCCCCCGCTTGTTATTTTTACGAAATCGTGCCGGCTGTGTTGTAGGGCGTAAGAAACAAACAGAGATGCGAAAATGAACGTATTGCTTCAAAATAGCCTTATCTGATGCCACCTTGATTATAGTATGGTGAAACTGGCCACGTGGGAGGGCCATGCATAAACATGCACTCGGTTTTAGGCATGGCTGTGCAACATTTCTATAAATACTGTTCGTATTTTGCAGCTTTGTATGACGGATCTTTGTTCTTACTCGAGGAGAACGTTTTCGTGACAATACCTGTGAGAAATAAGTGTTTCTTTAACGAAGTACGTGAATTATTATAATATCACGCGATGTTCATCCTTAACATTAACTCTTGTTTGCCTTAAATAAAACAGGGGTAAAAGCCTTCCTAGAGGTCAAATGTTTTTGGTTTTTTTTGTTTCTGCTGACGAGGTCAAAGCCATATATGGTAATTATTGGCCCAAATGATATAAATTCTTAAAATCAAGATTGAGTCTTCTTACAAAGTGACCTGTCTGACTTGACATGACTTCACCAGTAAAAATTGGTGAAAATAAAGTCGCAATATGATATTATTATCGTGTTTCTGGTCATTGCAAAGTGGTAGCCCTAAAATTCAGCCCACACACTGGCTACAGGTTCCAGTTACATAATGAAAATCACCTGTCAACCTGGAATGTTGTTGACTTGAAAAGTCAATCACTTTGCCGAATTGGATTAATGTATCTTATAAATACTGGTGCTAATACGACCCAAATGTATTCGTCTCGATGTGTGAAAACTAAGGCATATGTACCAAGCGATATACACCTATGAACAACTATTCTATTGATAACATGCATTAAAAGAAAGACAACTTACCACTCAGAGCTTGTCCTATTCAATCATTTAAGAACTTACCGTTATTGATATATGTCTTTAGGACACCATTATTCTTTCTTTATTTTATGTTTTAGCTACCATAATTATTTTCAAAAAGGCTTTTCACTTCATGGTACATTTCTTTCCGTGTATGAGTGTTATGTTGGTTGTCACATCTTTCAGGCCACTCTACATTCTATTTTTAAAGTGCATTTTCTGAGGCATGCATTTAAAAAGTAAGATTATTTATGTGGGTGTTGTGTAATGCCACACTCAAGAATATTTCACTTACACGATTGTGGTCAGCCTTTTATGGGTACAAGTAACCTGAGTGATCCGGATAAACCACCGACTTCTAAAAGCTTTTTTGTATTTAACATTTTAAAACAAGAGTACATTGGTCCTTACAAAAAAGGGAATAAAAACGTTGTTTTACTAGCATTAAACATGTTTTGAAAGTATTACGTAGTGGAAGTTCTTAAGATAGTTCTAATATATAGCCCAGCTGTAACAGAAGAGACATTTTTGATAATCTTTGGGCAGGGAAAACGAAGAACTGACTTTTGTTCATGGGAAGGTGACTTATTGGTGCTGGTGGTTTTGAAAAGTTATCGGGCAGATAAATGTTTAATATCTGCGATTTGCCTGCTTGTCCCCATCCTTTTCATACTTGCATTTTAGACATTTCATACTTGCATCCTACAAAATGTCTAAAACAGTGATATACCTGTTTTTCCAAGCTAAAAGAGTATTTGTTTCAACTTCAGAGATGCTACAATTTTCGCACTATCTAAGCTGATATGACCTATATTTTGTTGTTGTTGCACCATTCATTTGTCATATTCAGCAGCCTAGGCTATCAGCTACCAATGCTGACAGCAAATAGCATATCCGTCATACGTTTATGCCATTAGAACAGAGGTCTTAACCTTTAAAACAAACAAGTAGTCTTCTCGTAATAATGTCATTTCTGCATTTTTCTTAACACCATTTGAATAACACATTTTCTGATCGTGTCAAATCTGGACGGAAAATGCATTATCGAGGATATATCTGCATATTGACCAGGCTCGCTCATTGTAAATACGGCACCGAGAGGTAAAGCGTCACTGGTCAGTATGTTTTATAAATACATATACGGTGTATATGCATGCTGACTCACCTCTCTGTGATATCAAATATGAGAATCACTCAGCTGTGACCAGCAGTAGACACTATTCATTCCAGAAACAGTTTTAAGCTGTTTGCCTGAAGTTCAGTGAGCACTGTTATCCCAAGCTTATACCGGTGTATATTCGAGTTGTGTATTGGTTCACATGTTTCATGTATTTATAGTATAACAGGAAATCAACTCAATAACAATTTTTGACTTGAAAAAACATGATATTTTGTCATTTTTATTAGGACATAATTGCTGTTTCACAGAGAGTTCAGCTAAGGTTAATGAATTCTATTTATTAAAACCAAATGTTCAATTAAAGACACAGCTCAGTGTATATGTAAACATGTCATGCACGTGCATTATGTCACTATTTTGTTGGTTGAAGAGAATGAATTAAGCAATTCTAAAGTAATAGTTCAGAAAGCGCCCCGACACGAAATTGGTGTTACAAGTCAATATATTTCTTGTTGCATTGGTGTTATGTTTAAGTATAGCTCAGTGCATATGTTCATTATGTCAGTTTTATGTCTGAAGGAAAAATGAAAACGTTTAGCAAAGGCGGTAAATCCAACATTCGTATACCACTTGGAGAAATGTGATCACTACGACACTGCCATTGTTGTTCCCTCTTGTAACATTCTATGCGAGATCTATTTCTTTCACGACAGTTCTTACAAAATAGGGTAGTGAGATTTTATCTGTCCGCTTTGATTTCGAGGCACCTTTTACTTTAGAAGAGACGCCATATTACTTACATACTATATCTTCTTTGATCATGGGCCGAAGTATCCACGTCGCCTTTGCAATATGAGGAATATGGTACACGCTCTACTCCTGTGCCATTAAAAGACTTTTGCCGTCACCAAGGTCAAATATACGTATGCATTTTGCACAGAAAATCATTCATTTATAGTTGTGAAATATAATTGTCACTAAACCCATTTGAAAATCTGAGCTAGGAATGTGCGTTTTGTCTATTGATCCAGCATCCAGGGTTCTTCTCGTTCATCATTGCGTAATTTGCATATTCAAAATATTCGACACTGCATTTCCTATGGAGTTAGGCAATACATCCAACAAATGAACGGCTGTGGACAAAATCGAAGGACATACATACACACAAATAAACGTACCCATACGTTAAGAGATTCTTTCCTTTAAACTCTGATTGTTCTGAATCGTAATATTTGTTAGAATCATGCATGTGAAATTCACATGCTTGTAGCATGCTTGTTGTCTTGTAGCATCTGTTTGATATTATACGCTGTGATGCTTGTTCACACATTGAAAATTATTTGTTTTAAAGTAAGGTTTTCCAAATTAACACACCAAAACCCGTCATATCAACATTCTGAAGTGAATTTTTGTTTAGTAGTTTGTGCATCATCGTCGGGCCGAAAATGTAAACATTTTGATGAATGTTCCAACACCAAAGCAATCTATTCAAGATCGTGCAGAGTCTATGTTTCACAATGCAGTCGTACGACAAGCTTGCTGTGAACTACCTGTAATGTCTAAAGTACAGAATGGCTGCTGCCTTAGCAGTATAGGTTAGGTATGCTCCCTAAATAAGGCACTCTGGGAAAGATGTACAAGAAGCCATATTTTGTGTAATCGAGAACAGAACACAGGCGCTACATTCTACAACTGCTGTTTTGTGACATTTCTTCATGAACAGTACATCTGGCGACGAAACAATACATTTTGGCGACGAGGTAAAGGGACACTATCCGCAATGGCAGACGTCGATCAAACTTCCCTGACTACATGATGGAAAAATGGCGCGACCAGTTTGCAGCAAACGGCGTGACTGAAGACATGCAGAAGCGAGCCCTTCGTATTCACTTAGCAGGCGAATCAGATCAGGAAGTTTTCCGTGGACTCCCCGATATAGGCGAATCATTCTGCGCTACTGCAGAGAAACTTGACAATTACTTTCTACCACAGAAAAACATTCGCTATGAGAGATATGTAGCCTGTTTAAACAAGCACAAGCCCAACAGCAAGCCGGTGAGTCTATTTCCCAATTTGTCACTCGTTGGCTTCTTATTCTACTGGCCTCATAAAGGATATCTTTGCCCAGCTAAAGGCAAAACATCTGGTAAGTGTGGTAAATCGAACCATTGTTCCAAAGTATGTAGACGTGGACAAAACAAACCACAAATGGCTGGACAACAGATACATGGGAAACACAAATCTGAAAATCACTTGAATGTCACACCCACAGCTGATGATACCGCATCTAAGAATGACACATTGGAAAATGACTACGTCTTAACTCTGGGAAACCACATTGGACACATAAACTCTGGCACAAAACAACCAACAACAAATGTTTCTATTGAGGGCGCCACACTGAAAGTGGTGATTTACAGTGGAGCATCAGTGTATGTAATTCTCAAGACCAGCTATAACAAGATATCAAAACACACTTCTGCAATGCTAAAACAGGCCAAATCTAAGGTCTATGTATTTGGCTCTGACGCACTCTTGGGCATACTTGGAACTTTTCAAATCATCGTGGAAACTAACCACAAATTATGCAGTGCTAAATACTCTGTAACTGACAAAGGTTGTGGATGACTTCTAGGATTTAACAAAGAAACAGAGTTGGGACTCATACACATTCCAAACACCTCAGTGAATGCCATACAGAAACCCCACTTTAACAAAAATCAAGCTACATCAGACGTCAGCAAAGGTGTTCATGAATTTGCTGAAAGATTACAAGGAGTTGGTTTGTTCAGTTCAAAACTCATACAGGCTCATCATTTAAACCAGAAGCTCAATCTTTTCACCCTAGGAAACAGATAGAAGATGAATTAACGCCCCTTCAAAATGCAGACATTAACGAAACAGTAGAATGTCTTACCCTATGGATTTCACCCATCGTCTTAGTACCTAAGAAAGACAACACAGCCAGATTGTGTGTCGACATGCTTACGGCCAATACAGCCGTGCAACGTGAGCGACATCCTATGCCCACAACTGATGGACTTTACAGACACAAGCGTCTTCTGCTTGATCTATCCTTTGCATCAGAAATATTTCAACACGTAATCCAGCAAGCTCAGGCTGACATTCCTGGTTTTAGGAACCTATCTGATGACGTTCTGGTATTCGGAAAGAATGATCAAAACCACGATGCATCATTTCACATGGCACTTCAACGTCTAAGAGAGCGCAACCTCACATTCAACTTGGACAAATGTGAGTTAAAAAAAAATCTCCAGTGTCATTCTTCGGATTTATATTTTCCTTTAGCGGCCGCTTGTACGGAGGGATCGTAAGCCTAAACTGATTGTGAATCACTACGATCGCGATCGTAGCCTCAGCTTACAACCGACAGCCTCTTGCACAAATGAATTGTAAGCTACAATCGTCATAACTTACAATCAAAAATTACAGTCGGTATGAACCAGTTGGAAATATTTCAATCGCTTTAAAATTAAATTTGAATACACATATTTTTTCACATGTTGTTCCTAGCTGCTGAATCACGATGAAGTAGGGCCCTTTTGAAAATGAACGCAAGAGAAGTTCTTTACTGGTACATTGCCCATTTACACAGATCATCATCATGTACGAGTCAGTTTTGGCCTACGATCAAGATCGCAACTTCGTCACCTTACAAATCCTTTGTGCAAGTGGATTTTAGGGTTTACAATCGATTGCAACTGGGATCTCTGCGTGCAAGCGTACCCTGATGTTCAGAAAGTTCATGATATCCAGCACATGTCAGTACCCAGGACCAGCTGCTGTAAAGAGTTTTCTCGGTATGACGAACTACATTCACCGTTCATTCCCAACCACGCCACACTTGCTGACGCGACAGGACACAACATGGTCATGGTCAACTCGACAACAGTCAGCTTTTCAGCATTTGAAGGATGCTCTATCTTCTCATCCCGTTGTGTCATACTTTGATCTTAAGTTGGAAGCACGTATCTACATGGACGCAAGCCAGGTTGGGCTCGGCGGCATTTTAACTCAAGCGGATTCAAAGTGGAAAACACCACAACGCGTCGTATTCCAGCAGAACTTAATCAAACACTGAAAAGCGACAATCTCAAACTGAGAGAGAGGTCTTTGCAACTGTTTGGCCATGTGAAAAGTTTTACATCTACATCTTTTGCAATCCCCTTACAGTTGTGACGGACCACAAACCACTTGACCCTATGTTCAACAAACCACATTCTCAACATCCAGCACACATTGCCAGATGGCAATTACGATTGCAACCCTATGAACTTTCAGCTGTATACGAACCGGAAGAAGATAATCCTGTTGATTTCCTCTTAAGACACCCTCAGCAATCAAAACCATCAACTGATCCATACATTGCTGACGAATATGAGAAGTTTACAGCTGAACATACCATTCCGAAATCAATTTCTCCCCAGACCATCCAAACCTCATACAAAACGGATCCAGAGATGACTAAATTGATGAAAGCCATTAAATCAAGTCGATGGAATAAGCATAACCCTCACCTGAAGAGGTACAACAAATTGAGACATAGCTGAACCTTACTCCTGCAGACACAGCGTTACGCAGAACAAGGCTCATTGTACCCCTATCCCTCAGGAAACAAGTTATTGAACTGGCTCATGAAAGTCACCAAGGGATAGTCAAAACTGAGAGACTCTTGCGTGAAAAGGTGTGGTATCCCAACATTGATCAGGACGTGGAAAACCTTGTAAACATCTGTCAACAATGCCAAGCTAATGCCCCCACACAGAAACCGGAGCCCCTCCGAATGACAGACATGCCTACAAAACCATGGAGATGCCTAAGTGTTCACCACTGCGGGCCATTTCCTTCCAGAGATTATTTCTTGATTATTTGTTGTGACTGATGACCACTCTCGACACCCAATAGTAAGCGAAGTGAAATCTACGTCAGTAGGTCGTCTTATTCCCAAACTGGACACTACTTTTTCAACACATGAAATCGTGGACGTCCTTAAGTCAGACAATGGACCTCCATTCAAAGGACGTGATTTTGCCCATTTCGCTCAGGTGGAATTCAAGACAGGAAGATCACGCCTCTCTGGCCCAAAGCAATCGGCGAGGCAGAACGATTCTTGCGGACAATAGAGAAAGTTGTTCGTATTTCGTTTTCTCAAGGAAAGGAGTGGAGGAAAGACCTAAGCAGTTTCCTTTTGAATTATAGAGCAACACCTCACTCTACTACTGGACTTGAACCAGCTACACCTCTCTTCAGGCGATCAACAAAAACGAAACTCCCTGAACCCGGAACTCCACCAACTCTTCCTGACCTACATATTAGTGCACGATCGCGAGATCAAACAGCCAAGTCGAAGATGAAAGTGTATGCCGATCAAATATTTGTGGGCAAAGCCTCAGTGTTTAAACCAGGTGATCAAGTGTTGGGGAAACAACAGCGACAAAATAAGCTGACTACGAGGTACAGTTTAGAACTCTACACTGTCAAAATCCTCAAAGGATCCGTAATCATTCTTACAGGACCAGTTGGTGAATCGTTGCTAAGGAACAGTTCCCTACTTAAGTGTGTTCCTCCAAATACCCAGTTTCCAATATCAGTCTCAGTTAACGACATCAGTGACATACCAATCAACCCAACAACAATCAACTGTGAAAACCAGGCAACGAGGAAATACCCAGCTAGATTCATCAGAAGACCGACTTACGTCCAGGATTATGTGTAGATAAAGTGATTCTCAAGAAAGTTTGTCTGACTCTCCTTCACAACGTTTGTGAACAGTTCATCAGTTTAATCTTTCAAAGACAGTTGGTTTCTTGAAAGAGACATTTTATTTCCTAACTGATTCATACATTTCATCAACAGTGCGTTATTTAACTTATTTATTATTTATTTATTTGACCTATTATTTGATATCTGTGTCAATCCATGAACAGTGCTTCATCGCTCTTCCTAAATTTCGGCCTATAGTGGAGACAACGGGAACAGCGTACTCAACTGGGTAAATGTCTGTCGAAATTACTGAAACCACTAACAGACAACGAATTCTGTGTAAAGGACTCGTTCGAAGCTGCAGAACGCATCCGTGCTATTCCACAAAGCATCCTGTCGCAAGGTTACCGATTTGTGTCTTTCGATGTTGAATCACTGTTCACGAATGTGCCACTTAGGAGGGTGGTGAACATTGTTTTGGATCGAATTTACAACGTAAAACTAATACCTACGACTTTTCGCAGATCAACGCTAAAGAAATTAATTTTGGACACTTGTTTGAAAACCCCCTTTTCTTTCAACTCTGTTGTATATCAACAGACAGACGGTGTATCGATGGGTTCTTCATTATGCCCAACACTGGCAAACATTATTATGACGGAGCTGGAGAAGATTGTTGTCAACAAGCTGATGGAAGAGGGTTTGGTTAAATTCTGTATCCGCTTCATGGACGACACACTTGTGCTTTGTAGACCGGAGGAGAGCGGCATCATTCTCAACAGACTCAACTCTTTTGATCCTAATCTAAAATTCACGATGGAGGATTTTCCGCTTCATACTGATGTGCATTTTCTGGACATTAAAATCTGTGCTGAAATGACAACCACCGTTTATGGGAAATCAACTTCCACTGGACAGTACATTCATTTCGACAGCTTTGAACCTTGGAGAACCAAAACAGCTTGGATAAGAGCTCTTGTTTCCAGAGCTTAGTAATGCCAGCCTATTCAAAGAGAGAACTCCATTCGATCCAAACATTTCTTTCTTGGAGCGGATACCCAAAATCGGTAGCTAGGGGTGTTCGGCCAGCCAAAGAAAAGCCTGAAGACGACAGACCTAGGATATGGCTTAGCCTTCCCTACGTCGGACAGTACGGCGAACGTGTAGTCAGCCAGTACCTTCGAAAAATCAGACGGAACCTTCCTAAGCCAGTGTGTATAACTGTCCGATGGAAAACAACAAAAACACAGCAAATTGTTAGCAACAAAAATCGCACTCCCCGCAATTTGAGAAGTAACATTGTTTACAAATTCTGTTATTCCGGGTGTAATGCCGCTTATATAGGCAAAACAGAACGCTGCTTGGCAATCCGCATTGATGAACATGCAAGTGGAAACAGTGAGATATACTCGCACACCCAGTCCTGTAAACAATTCCATGATTACATGAACTTAATGGATTTGCCTAACAGATTACTTAATTTGCCCAACATATCACTTAGCTCAGCTATTCTTCTCAACACTGAAGTAATTGATACAGCTGATAAGTGGAATGTTCTTTTGTTTAAAGAAGCACTCGCCATTCGTAGAAACCACTCTTTGCTTAACAATGGTATAAAAGCCTCAAAAGAGCTTCATTTGTTTCGCTAATTAGGCCCATTCTACCCTGTTTTCCTATGTTGTGTGTACAATTTTTTTTTCTGTGTAACTGTTAGACATCGCTTTAATCCATATTTCACACCCTTCACTAAAACAATAACAGTCTGTTCTGATAGGGTCAAATGTCTGGTGCTGTCATCACTATGTGTGTATTCTGCTGTTTTCTCTGAGTGATCGTTACATATCGTCCTAATACCTATTTCACACTTTTTACTGAAACAATAGCAGTTTGTTGGTATTAGGGCAAAGGCCTGGTGCTGTCATAACTACATCTGTTTATTTATGTTTGCCTGAATGACCGTGATCGATCAATGTTTAATTTCCATTGGTCGAATCATTTGATCAATCAAGCAGTGTATTTTATTCAGCCTTGTAATGTCTGCTTCTCTGTAAATGTATATATATGTGTGTTTCTTGATTGTACAAATTACCTCTCCTGAAGATGACAAGTAAAACTTAGTCGAAATATCGAGAACGTCAACCATGCGTTACATTTCTTTATTCGGAGTTTCTATGCTTTTGCACTTTGCTAAGCTATTTGGTGGATCAACAAGATTGTGCTTCATCTAACACACTGAGTTTCACAGACAAACGATACCACCACCCGTTGGACTGTGAGGACTGATTTTTAAATTATACATGATACATTGATGTTTACATCATACTATGTTATTTTAAATGCTTTATCTTGGCATAGATATATGTTTTCTTTCTGAAAAATGGGGGGATGTAATATCTAAAGTAAATAATGGCTGCCCCCTCAGCAGTACTAATTAAGTACAGTATGCTCCCTAAATAAGGCACTCTGGGAAATATGTACAAGAAGCCATATTTTGTGTAATCGAGAACAGAACGCAGGCGCGACATTCTACAACTGCTGATTTGTGACATTTCTTCATGAACAGTACATCTGGTGGAGAAACATTACACTACCGTGACAGCATATGTTTTAAGACAATGGTATAGCATACGGTTCACCCGATATGTATCCTGGTTTAGTGAATCGTTGCGCTGTAAAATTACTGACTCGAGTGACATTCGAATGCGAAACTTGGCCTAACGGCTCTAGATCGGAGCTACATGTATATAGAAGCATGACCGTCCGCCTCCAGATGGTCTGCTTCTAGCGTCTGATATAGCTTTATAAACCGATGAAGTATATATACCTATCGTCTTCAGTGACATCTCAATGGCGTAGTTTCTGAGATACAACTGTCTCCATTTGGATGGGGCAGAAACTGAATACAATTTATATACACAGAGCATCGAGTGTGTCTTTCTATCATCACTGAAACTTTCTTCCTTTTTTAACGAACTTTATGGCCTAATGTCCTACTTTATGTAGTTTCTCAGTTCTTCATTATTAGTGCTGCGCGTTGTTCTGAAAAATTGCTTTCTTCTGCGGTAGTTAATCTGCATGATATATCCATTTCACGGCCGAAGAGGCATACTGATGTATGTTACGTTTGTCTCATAGAATTTAACTTAATTCTCGCGAATTCTTCAAATATTCATCCTCGTATCGAAATATATATGATATATGAAAAAGTGTTAGTATTGTGAAAATTATTTATAAACTGCTGGGCCTTACTGTGTTTTCTAGTCATCTTACGACGATCTAATGTGGCTTGTTACCGTGCTCCTCTTCTTATGAAGGCAAATCATCAAACATGCACCGTGCATACACATTTATTTTGTACACGCATTAAAGGGGCGTGGTACATTAAGTAGGGAATGTCAAGTTAAACTCTGAGGGGTTGGTTTTTAGCCCACAAATAAATTTGAAGAGGAACACTATTTTTCAGAACATAGAAAGCAATGTGAGAACTCAGTTAAGTGACTCGAATAGTTTTCATTAATCAGAAAAAAAGCTGACAGCAAAAAGTGTGAGCATAAACAAGTCTGGTATATAATGTATGACTTCACACGATCGCGAGACTATACTCGGTTATTTATAGTGTATAATATTGGTTCACCATACCCAAGCTATAAACTTTAAATCATTACTGAATGTAAAGAACAAAATTTGGGTCAACAGACTAAAAAATTTGAGATTGCCAGTAGAGCTCCTATGACCACATCGGCCAAGTCATTAAATACTTACCTAATTGTTTGGATGACTTAGAATCGTAATCATAGGACTCATCGACCATTTATGAGTCAGTAAGATAATAAGAGGAGTCTTGAGTCAGTCAGCAGATCTGGTTATATGACTCCATTTTCTAAGTTAAATTAGCCCTACTAGAAAACGGAGATTGTTTAGTCTGTTGACCCAAACATTTCTTTCAGTGTAAACAGCTCGTCAACAGATAGAAGCCGGTGTAAATTCAATAATTGTTACTTTAATTTTAGTAATGACCACTAACACAAATCCACAATACATCTAACACTAAAAGGTTGCCCGTAGTGATTGCGGCTTCGTAGCCACGGTGACTATAAAGTACATCAACATTCATGCTAATAAATAATTAATACCGGTAGGCGAGAATAACCCCGGTATGAACATTTGTAGGCTGCAAGGTGGTTGGGCGATATCTAAGCTACCGCTATGTTAGTATTTTTTGTGTTCGGAAGGCAGGATTTCTCACGAATCAGTGTAAGTGAAAAATTACTAGATTTTTTCTTTAATGAATCACACATTTGTTCAAACGGTTCACCATGCATAGGTTAGTGACCTCTGAAATACAAATAACATGAGGCGCTTATAACAAATTAGAAACACTCCGCGTTCAAAGAACCTTAAATCCTAGATAATACCTTAGAGAATTATGTAGAAAGTTATTACATTACAAAGCAAATAAGACATGACAGATTCTGTATATGCCATTACCACTTGCGGTGAGTGGCATCTGACTCATACCGGCCTGAGGCTAGTGACGTTAAAGCATTTTTCTTTCATTGGACCGCTGTGTCGTGATCAAAACATTTTCAGTAATTGTGTACTTAAACTGAATTTTATATTGGATATATTTGAACTGGATATTCATAGGGATGGAATTCTCGATGGCCGACCGACCGAATGGCTCTACCCAGATGCCCATTAGCCCGTGACCATTGGGATCCACCGATAAAACTCTACTGCTCTCTCGTTCAGATACGGGTTTGAACCACTATGTGTGTCCAGTACTGTGCCAAGCGTGTGCACATGCCTGGTTTCTTCCATGCATGTACCATATACCAGGTAGCCAGATAAATAAATAAATAAATGTTCATACACAACAGGTTGGCATTTGTTTTAGATTTAACATCCAGAATAGCCATGACTGGACACTAACACTGAAATGTAATCCAGCATGTGATACTAGTCTTAAATATTTTTTATGTGCATTGTGTTTAACAATTTTATTGCTGTAATATAAGCAAAATCTTGGACACATACAATCGCGAAGGATGAAGGATTTCCGCTCTCGCTGTTTCTTATGGCCGTTGTGATTATAAACAATTAATTCTTGCTGTGTTAAACGAGATGCCAACTCTTTCTCGGTATATGTGATTTCACTCAATAGTATCACAATGAAAATGGACGAATGACTTGAGTGTCTCTTCAGTCTTGGTTAACACTTTGTACGTGTAAGCATATGCCAGAAACGATGGTCAGACTTCCAGTATGTTTATCATCACAACCGCAATGTATCTGAATGCAACACCACAATGCTACAGCAAAAAACATTTGTTTGGGCTTTATACTTATGGGTCTGTTAAACAGGCGCTGAGGATAAATGTTTATGCACTTTCAGAATTCTTTTCCGTGTACTTAGCCAGTCCCTCATCTCCTTGCTCTTTCTGTCCTTATACATTATTCCTCTGGGCCCTGTTCCACACGACGGTCGTTTCTATAAGTTGATTATAAATGTGACATTTTCTGGAAAATGATGAAGTGACATAATGATTCCAGATGATTGAATGCTATGCAGACTGACCTCTCAACTTACACGTACCACCGTGGGGTAAAACTGTTTATTTCGAGCCTGCATGTAAGGTTATACTTGAAAAGCGTTTATTTGCGTTCTAAACTTTCCCATACAGAGGTTTGTGTCCAAAAAATGGATTATCCCTGCAGCCCCAACGTTGGCGACGAGTCCAGTTATGTCAGATTGTTTTCTCAGACCAATCTCGTTGTCATGTTCCACACGCTGACGGGCTTTAACGTGTTGGCGTCGACGTAATGAACGTTACACTGATTGCTGTGTAATACAAGCGGATGGAGTGCATGGTTGCGGTGCCACCTTTCAGTACAACCATGGGTCACAAAATACTGTAGTGTACCGGGATAGTGATCGTTGTACTCCTGTAGCAATATTGTCGATGGTGTATCTGACTAAGGAACAACATCAACGGTCTTCTGTTGTCGTCTCTTTCTCCTGATATGGCTCGCTTTAAGCATGATTGGCAGGACTTTCGGCGTCGGCTTGTTTGTTGGGAGACGAACATATTTGCAGAGTTGACTAGTGTGAGTGGAATTATAGTTTCAGGCATTCTTCCGTACTATTCTGGACTCAGTCAGGAGGCATAGCGCTGAACGCGATGGCATTCATGGGACTGAAGAGACTACATCTTTCCACCCTAGGGGAAATATGTCTTTGACGGACTGCCGTCATTTGGATAGTCACAAGTTGTTATTAAATACATAATTAATTGTAGATGAAGCTGATGTTCTATTTGCCATGTTTACGTTACGAAAACTATAAAAAACAAAACATTGAAAAAATGGCATGCTAATGTCTTACAAAGTTGGAAAGCTTATACAATTGAAAAATTGTAAAGTTATAAAGTTTCTCGTTCTGAGGAAACCCATACCTGTGATAAATCGCTTCGATTTCGGGTATCGGTGGGAGGGGGGGATTATTGGTAGTGTGCATTTTGTTAGAATAAATACAAAGCATTTCCTTACTTTATCTCCTCTTAAAAGTAAAATATTTACGAATTTAGATTCTTGTTTTCCGCTCTAGAAGGTCATAAAAGAGGTGACATTCAATAGTATATGCTCATATGACTTACTGTTACAGCCTATACATTTATGACTATATATATTTGTAGCACATGGAACCTTTAATAACGTCTATTGGTCTTGTCAACTCTTATCATAGCCGATTGGCTTGGGATGAATAAATGATTATAACTTAACGTCATGTCGGCGGTATTGCAGCTATATCGCCATAAACGCTTATAATCTATAGCCTTTCGATTCTTAAACTATCATTTCATACTAATCCCAGCAGCTGTGTAGCCTTGCCAGCTTGCGATGAATATTTGATAAGCTACAGAACTTTTACCTATACTATTGTTTGCGTGATTGTAACCCGTTTCCGTTTATATTTTTACAGGAGGTACATCAGTGGAATTCAACAGTTACCAAGGTGACCTCCGAAGCGGATCCTATATTTCTATGGACACAGCCAATCTAGACCTGAACAATTTGGAAATAAGTTTTGGATTTCGCGCAGTGTCGAGAGATTCTCCTTTATTGTACATAGCAGGGGAGGATTATTTCATTATCCTGGAGTTGATCAGTAATATTACCATAGGGCGGATGTACTTCCAGATAAAGCTTATCAGAGGTAAGCACACATATGTATAGGTGGGTTGGCAAGTGCCACATTCATGTGCCGAGGATGAACTGAAATGCAATCGTACGGAAATCTTTTGTCTTCACTCCACAGAGATCCGTGAGAAAGTCAGACTGTTTGTAAGCTGTAAATAGATACAGAATAGATCATCATGAATTCCTGTAGATAAAACTGGAAAAGTGAAAGCGTTCTCTTAGAATGTTCACAATCATGCTTATACTGTGTTAATAATGCAAGCTCGGACACCATATTGACTTTCCCATGCATAAAATATTTGTCTCTCTCTTATTGTATTAATATAAGGCATAATTACATCAATATGTATTTATTACCCCCGGAAACGAAACAGAGGGTCCCAAGAAAGAAAGAAAAAATCAAGACCATAAAAATGACAAGATTTATGTCAGATCCAAATTGAGACCATGTAGTCTCCATAACTGGATGGCAATTAGTACTGAGCCAAAGTTATGCGGGCTAATCCTGTAGAAAGCAATACGCCAGGGGTGTTATCATTTATCATAAAGCATGTAAGCGCCGGATTGTTTTCTAAGTAACGTACCACTATACTTTACAGGATGCTGTCAAAAAATTGCCGTCATCAATATAGTTTTCCCTGTTCATAGTAGGTCGCCTGGTACATTTCCCCCAAAATTAACCAGTTCTGGGAACAGAATGTCATTATTAACTGTGTTCATTTCCGACGCGCCATTCCTTTAAATGCTTACCCAAAGTGCATCTCTTTATAAGGTATTATAAGCAATCAGAAAACATCAGATTTAAACCTTTAAATCCAAACTAAATTTGGGACAGCCTTACACAATATTATTAATTTTGCTATACAATGCATGGAGATGACTGTGTCTTTGTGATAGAGTGATAGGCCATCGTCGGAAATGTTGTTAGCATGTTTGGTTTCACTTAACATTGGTATGACCACTTGTACATTTGGACGTTATGTTTTATTTACGCACGACTTTACAAATAAGAGCATCAGAGTTTTATATTCCAGGCCGAGCAGGATCGGGTTATACTACAGTCGAACGAGATCCCGACACAGAGTGGAATGATGTTACACTGTCACTCAACAGAACCAACTTCTCTGTCACATTCAACAGAGAGGAAATCCAAGAAACTTTATGGACACCATTTCGACTTGGTGGGAGGGTAATTAAAGTTTGCTTTCGTCAGCGCAAAGATAAGTTTACATCTTACATGTGATAATGTCCGTAGAGGTTTTGAGAAAACTGTGCAGGCAACCATATTTGACCGTTCATTATATGATCATCTTAGCTTCAAGTAAACTCACTTAACGGTCTACATTTTAGAGGCAATCCCGGAGATTTGTGGCAAAAACCTCCATTTTCGCAAATTCAATCCCATTTTCTGCTATTATTTTCGAACAGGCAGAATAAAAGCTTTCACGAAATATCCACATACCCTGATAGTGCTGGTCGCTGGAGAAACTTTTTCAATGGTCATTTGACCACTATAAAGAGAGTTTCATATTTGGAACGGCTGTAACTTGAGCTGTGTTTAGCCGATAGAGAGAGTTTGATTTGATGAGCGAATATGTATTTTCCCCTCAAAATATCCCGTGTATAGCTTCTTTAAATGAAAGGTAACTCCATTTTCCAAAGTATTTTTAGGAAAGTGAATACTTTATGTAAGTCCTCAGTGTTATATGTCGTGCTATTTACGGCAATTTTCGATCTATGATGCGGCAATGTAAGAATATATTAGCACATTACATTTAGTTTATGCCTAAGATGGTCTGAAGGTCACCCAGGTTATAATTATTTCACATAAACTGAATGTTTTCTTACTTGACAGATATATTTTGGCTCACCTCGATTACTGGATCTTGAACATATCAAGAAGAGTATTTTCTCTGGATGTTTACGTGATGTTTTGGTAAACAACAGACGAGTTTTGGATGAATTCCTTGTGGACAGCGCAACCTATCGCTATGAAGGAAATATCCGGCGAGGATGTTCGGTTAGTATGGCCTGTTCGAATATGTCGTGTTGTATCTCCCAGCTGTGAAGCATATTCTTTAGTTCGTCTGCTACATCATGCATGCATGTGAAAATGTTAAACACGGTATAGTTGTCGGTAAATATTGGTAAACTTTGCTAGTGATTGTGTATTGAAAGTGGTTTTCTGGTCGTGAAAGAGTAAACTTTATGTCTGTAAGTTGTTAAATATTTTATCACTATTACCACACTTGCATTATAACCTGCTTAATTTTCCTTAAATTCAAAGTTGACACAAAGAATTGCGTTATTTATTTATTTTCCTCCACTTTTTATCAGTTACCTACGGAAACCGTGACATTTTCGGGACAAGACTCTTACGTCTGGTACAATTTGTCTGCCCCAGCGAACAATAGGTCTAGGATCAATATCGACTTCAAAACTTTCGACAAAGATTTCAGTTTGTTCGCATTAGACTTTGGAGACACCGGAAATATTTCGGTAAGTACAGAAATTCACCATTACGTGCCCTTGTGTTTCTATACAGCCTGCTTGTGTAGTCATGTATCATAACTGAATATTATTATAATAATAATTAGAATAATAACAATAATAACACACGAACAAAAAAGACAGGGTTATCTGCGATCATTGTAAACCTAAGCTTGGTCCAATTGCTTATACACCGGAAGGGTAATTTCTACAAAATGGCAAATTTTGGGGGCTAATTTCGTGTCTTACTTTCAGGTGTCCGTCCGTCGCAGCAGGATTCTTCGGGTCCAGCAGTGGCGTTACGGAATATCACAACAACAACAGTTCGATACTGGTATGTTACCTACAACTTACTCAATAAAACTTTATTTTATGGATGCAACAGGAAATATAATCTAATTTAAAAACTATGAGACAATAACAATGTTTCTTCTTCCTTGAACAAAACCTTGTTTGGATTTCACTTATCATTCATTTCGCTTAACGTTCAACTATTTCATACTTTCCTGTTTCATTGTTAACAGTAACTTGTTCATTTTAGCTTCTAGCATATAGGTTTTCCAGGATTGTAATACTGTTCTCTTTTTTTGCTGGGACCCGGTACATCGGTATATATTATCCCGAAAACGTGTTTCTTGGGTTGTAACCTCTGGATCTTTCGCCCATTGCCTATTTAGGTATCGTATGTAGCTGTCTCTCAAGATGGTATTGCTGTTCCTTTCCACATTACCTCGGCATACTTTCTCGCCCCATGCCGGTTGCATGGCTTATGAATATGGACCAACATGTTGATGCCGTTTTATCAACTTTTGTGTTTGATATGTATTGTACGTGTCAATGTAATTATTTCAGGTGTGAATCAAGGTGATGGAAATTTGAGATCAATAGAATTTTTACTGAACGAAACGAAGTTGGAAATGAGGGTGGGTAATTTCGTTGCGGACAGCACAGGTTTCACCGGCCCTACATGGAAAGATGTTAATCAGAAGTACTACTTATATCTTGGTAAGAAAAACACTCGATTCTTATCTTATAACATACGGATTGAATCTACAGATTTTATCATTTAGTATCACCTGAGTGATGGAATGTGACAAGGTAATTAAATCTTGGTTTCGAGTCATCAATCACAATGTTTTTAAATTCTGTAAAAAAAGGTACTTGTCTCATCAAAAATATCTATACTCAATATAGAATTCTGTAAAAAAGGTACTTGTCTCATCAAAAATATCTATACTCAAGGTTATGCCCTTAAACTCATACAAACGATTACCTTGCAACTACGATCTTGAAATTTCTTGAAACATTATCTTGAATGTTTTAGTTTGTGGAGATGAAAATATTACTAGGTTTTTTTTCCACAGATGGCCTTTATGAGCAGTTTTATAAAAGTAAAATCGATGTACCTAAATCTATGACATTTTTTGTAGAGAGTCATTCTAAGACACACGCAATTGTACGATGAGTTCAAGAATAATTTTTCATTAATTAATTTTCATCTTTTAGGTGGATATCCTTACTCGGAAGGATTTGAAGGATGCATGAAAGGCGTGTCCTTCACATCTGGATTCAGAAGCGTCACTGACCTTGAAGAGGAAGAACATGTGATCAGTGGAGCAAAGTTTGGCGAGTGCAAAGTATATGACAGGTAGCTCTACAACATAGGCGTCGAAACCGACATTCCTATACAAGCCGTCATCCAAAATGGGTCAATAATCTCAAGACGAGTTTCCGAAAACTGCAAAGAACACAAACAACCAAAGAACTAAGAAATATATAAATATAAAATTGGGACGGATTCATGCAAAGAGGAGCAGTCAACAGTTTTCAATGATGACGAAAGGATGTAATGAATGTTCTAGGCGCATGAATACCGTGAAAATGATGGTAAACTGAATAAAAACGATTTAAACAAAATAGATACATTAAAATATAGAAGATTGTTGACAAGAATCCAGGTCTCGCTGGTTCAATTGAATCTTTATTTGATTTATTTATGTATTTATTTGATTGGTGTATACGCCGTTCTCAAGATTATTTCACTAATATGACGTTGGCCACATTATGGTGGGAGGAGACCGGGCAGAGCCCAAGGGAAACCCACGACCATCGGAAATGGATCTTTAAGCCAGGCGTTTTCGCTTGTTTTCCTCCTCTCATTAACTAGATCGCCGTCGACGTAATAATAGAAATTTGGCGTAGTATGCTAAAGTTTGCTAAAAGTCTCATTTTGAGACATGTATCACAGCATATCTTAACAATATCGTCACAAGGATAACATTTCTGAAGTTTTATGACGTGTTTCTTTTAGATGTGACCCAAATCCCTGCAGGAGTGGACTCTGCAGACGGATTCGAGGAAACTTCATCTGCAACTGCACAAATACTGGCTATATGGGGGCCGTATGTCATACCCGTAAGCGAGTTCTGTCCCACTGACGACGTCGTTTTAACATCATTTATACGCGGACGTTATGGCGTAAATATGTAAACGTTTTCAGCCTTTGTTCCATTCATGATTTTATAAATATGACGTTCATGTAAATGTTATGTCATGCAGATTTCTTCTGTTTCTGTGATAAATAATTTTTCTGCAAAATATTTTGTCATATACTGTTAATAATAACATCTCCAAATTAACCTTCTCATATCGGATCTTTTTCAGCCTTGTACCCGCAATCTTGCTCTTTTGTTAACTTTCCTCTTGGAGCCAATGCTGTCGAGGCCACTATTGACGTGGATGGATCCGGGCCCCTGCTTCCAACAGACGTCTATTGCTGTAAGTTTAGCAATGATACTATTGTTGGTATGTCAATATATATCCTGCTCTTCTGTAAGAGCCACATATTAGAATCAGATGCAGTGGGAATGATGTTTCATTGTTTTCCGGCTGTGTGCTTTGTCACATTTCTGTTATCAGGCTTGACTACGTTCATTGATTTTGGATTGTTTATTTACTGAACGACAGTGTGTATTTATATCTTCATTTATAGCATGTTAAACAGATTTATTTATTATCGTCTATGGACTGTAACTTGCATAACGCCGTTCAGATTTGTGGTTTCGTGAAATCAAGCAACTCTCCTCCATTTGGAGTTTGCCATTGCTTCTCGTCAGATATTTGACAGACTCCCTCAACAAAAGTAGCTGGCGACAAAGCGAGAGCTTGATTCGAACACATTCGAACACAATTGAAGCCCATTGGCAAAGATGTTGGTGTCTAAAACTTGGTAGTCAAAGTGCCCACAGTGCCCACAGCCACAAACTCTGAAGGCAATAGTCATAAGTCATGCTTTGATATCTATCTCCAGCTTGATAGTATTTATCATCTAAAATACGCTGCAGCAGGTTTACATATTCGGCTGGTGAAACATTTGTTTACTCCATTGCAGCTCTATGTGTAGATTACAAGCGGCCATCTTAAGTACGGCATAAAACACAAATCAAATAATTAAGAATATAAATAAATAAATAAACAAGAACCATGTACTTTAAAAGCCATGTGGAGTTTTATATAAAGATTACAAGGAATCATACTTTATGTTATAAAACATAAAACCAATATAAAGTCTCAACCACATATCTTCAGCTCTTCCACTTCTCCACCCATAACACTTTCTGTCGTCTAATTAATGAAATGTTCTTGAATATGGCGTTAAACAACAATCAGTTGTTCAGTTAAAGAGCTACTTTGATGTCAAAACATCCGTGTCTTAAAACCAAGTCGAATTGATAAAACTAGTAGGGATAGTCTGAATTGCTTTCCTAAATTGTGAAAATATTTTAGCGTATTAAAACCGATATTGTAAGTTTCCGTCCGAGTATACGGAAGCAAAATATTTCTTTCCCTTCCACTTTGCCTGGTTTGACGTCAAACACGAACACTTGACGTTATCAATCGCTGACGTGTTCTACAAATAACGCTGCCCTTTCAAACGCTCTTGACGTCGTCCCAGCATAAATGCCTTACTCAGCGTCACATCTTCCTGATTTGACGTCATACAGGGAATGTCCTGACGTCACATCAGAAAAATTTTAAGGACACAGCCGAAGATTTTGTTTTTCAAGGAATCTCCAGTTATATGGGTTAAATAGTGTTTTTCATCAAAATCTTTTTGAAACATTGTGTTAGGCTTACTACGTAGAATTTCTTTCATATGATTGTAATATTTCGACGCAATTTGTATTCTGACCAGAGTGGCACTTTAAAAGAAATTTTGTGTCTTCCAAAATTGCAGCCAATCAAGATGGGTTTACCGTGTCAGTGCCCAGCGGCATGAACAACAGTTTTGCTATAGTCGACGGGTTTCAAGAGCCTGGCTCGTTCAGAGGAACCGTCAGCTATTTCGGTATTGCTGAGAAGGAACTAGTAGGGATAATTGATAGAAGCACTAGCTGTAGGCAGTTTATTGAGTACCAGTGTCGGAATTCAAGGCTTCTTCTCACGCCAGGTGAGTGCAACTATGGTTCGCATGTCCCCCTGAAACTACAATCATCAAAGCCCTTAGACAGTTTAGAATTCAGCTTATTCTGCTTTTTGGTTTTTGAATATTCAGAATGTTTGTACATGCCATTTAAAAACAAATGGAATTTTGCAAATGCGTCCTGTAATTCGACATGGTTTTCATTCCACCCTCTTCCCAGCCAACTCCCAGACTCCTTATGGATTCTGGGTGGGGAGAAACAACGAGAGGCATTACTACTGGGGCGGGGCCGACGCAGAAACAGGCGGGTGTATGTGTAAACAGACGGAGGGGTGTATCAACGGAGGGACCTGCAACTGTAACTCAGGGCAGGCCACCTCAGACAAGGGATACGTGACACAGATGGAGCATCTGCCTATCAACCAAGTCCGCTTTGGGGACACTGGAACCGTGGCAGACGACAAGAGAGGCCAATATTACATCGGTCCTTTGACTTGCAGCGGTGATTGTGAGTGGGCCCAATGTTCTGCTGTAGCCTTCCATGAAGTCACTGTATATTATAAACTGACTTTCATTTCATCGAGCGCATTGGAACAGCTCTACCCTGCCTATTATGATAGTCTTATCGAAATTTGTTCGTACCGTATTATATTTTTGTAGACTTATTCACATCTGTTTTAAACCATAAAGTTTTTAACCAATAGAAAGAGTTCATAAGAGGAAGTGCTGTGATTTATAGATTTTGTACTTCAGAAGGATAAATTAGTGCTTAAATACTTTGGAAATATGGTATCCTGAAACAATTCTCTTTATTGTTCTCTTTGATCCAGCCGGCATTACGAACGTGGTTACCTTCTCTCGACTGAACTCTACCATTAAGCTGGACAGGCGCCTGTATTCTGCCCCAATCACCATCTGGTTCCAGTTTAAAACACTCAAAAGCCGAAGTACATTATTGTATGCCTCAGGAGCTCGGAACAAAAACTATCTGGTTATAAGGATCGAAGGTATGAAAATTGCAACAGAATGGCGTTTGTAGATTGTAATGGCAAATGTTGTATTCTGGCGACTTCTTGCTTTGCGAGGGAAAAACTCAGAAACTGGGGAGAGGACACAGTCACGAAAATCCCACGGTAGACTTACCTTTGTGACACACGTGATAAATATTCAAGTTTGACTTTCACAGCGCTTTGTAAGTCCCCAGTGACGTCATTGATAATGCAGCTGTAACCTTCACACAATGTCATTTACGGAAAAAATGTTAGAAGGAATATGATTTATTCGAAGTTTTGTTAAAGTGGCTTTGGTTGGCTTATCTCTTTCATGATGGAAAGATGGAAGGGGTTTTTGTTACGCTCTTAGACAGTGAGTCGTTTCTGAATGTGAACTGCATGTGTAATATTTTATTATTCTATGAATTTTAGGACCCACGCAGCTGTATGTACAGTTAATGCATGACGTACCTGCGAGGAGTTTGCTGTGGGCCTTACCATTCCGGTTGAATGACAACCAGTGGCACTCCGTGTACTTCGAGTTCAATTCCAAAGAGGCTGTGATTCACATCGACAACAGGACTACGAAGGTCGTGGCGTTTGACCAGTGGGTGGAAGAGCGGGAACTCATGACTGATTCTCCCATGATTTTAGGTATATCAACCCAACCATCTCCACTATAACAGAGCTAAGATCAGCTTTCCAATTATCCCTGTTTGCAGATGGCAGAAAACATCACAGCACTTCGTAAAGTTTATATAATCTTTAAATATCAAGTACACGTTCCCCGTTACATTGTTTCTTCAACTGAGTTCCCTGAAACAAATTTTTGTTGTATTGCGACTTGGTCCAGTATAATGTACATAAGTATTGCTAATCGGGAAGAAAGTACTTTTAAAACAGATGGTAATATAACCTGTTGACCAAACTTGTGATCTTGTTGTCATTATTAGGAGGGAACGAAGACGGCTCCAATCAGTTTCTGGGGTGTTTCCGAGGGCTCAGAATAAACGGAGACATGGTCAACTTGAGAAAACTGGTTGAAGATAAGCTCACCGACAAGGGGATACTGGAAGGTAAATTGACATCTTTGCAAAGAAAAAAATATATGAAAAGTAGTAAAAATAAAGCTATACAACAAGTGCCTTTTTGAACCCTCCTTTGAATAACATAAGTGTCAAACAAAAAAGTGCATGTGTTCAGTCTGCGTTAGCTCTTAGTGTGAGTAAGGATGATCGTGAGTTACTCCGGTATCTGCCTGGTTTCCTCACATCAAATGTTGGACGTCATTGTGCAAGTGGAATATTCATCAGTTCGACGTAAAACTTCAATAAAAGAAGTTTTAAAATTCAAGGCTGACAGATTTGTGATGTTGATATTTGTGATATTTAATGAGCAATACAAGATATAAAAAGTAGTCAAATGAACCAATGACAATATTTCAGAAAGTGACGCGTGTTTATTTGAGTGAAAATATAGGAGGATTTTAACATTAGACAGCATTGCTACTTGAAATCAATCCCATTGGTAATATGCCGATGCCACTTCGGTTTTCGAATAACATAAATGACAAATCATCAAGATCCGTGTATATAAACTCTAAGTAGCTGCAAGCAGGTGTATTCTCATTGACCTCTCGTTATTCATGACAAAGAATTATTAAGCACGAATATGACTTCTAAAAGACACGACGCAGTGAAGGAGCATAAACCATTTCTTATCCCCTTTCCTCTGCAGGGTGCATTTCCCCATGTTACAGTAATCCATGTCTGAACAGCGGCACTTGCATGAACAAATTTTACGCTACATTCATGTGTGACTGTCAGACCTCTGCATTCAGTGGATGTTATTGCGGGCAAGGTGAGTTAGCCTAATGAAAGACACAGCTCCATGTAATGTCACACAGAAACTTTTAGCCTTCGATTTATACCATATCCTATTTTAGGACTTACAGCTATTCACACCATTAGGTCTACTTTAAGCTCTACAGATGTCTTCGCATGCTATCAATATGCATATGCAAACCAGTGTTGTTGAAGGAAATTACCGGATAATATAATGAAGTCTTTCTTATATATTGAACATTTTTTGATAGTTTGAGTTGTTAACCCATTATACTCGCTTTTCCTTTCAGCTGTTGGTGCTAGTATGGTGTCAAACTCAAGTGTGGCGTTTTACACGAGGCGGGAATTCCAACCGGCCGCGCCCAAGGAAATCGAACTCAGCTTCCGAACGAATGATAACAATAGTAGACGATACCTTTTCCAGGTGTTGTCTCAACTGAATGAGTTTCTCTCTATCCTCATTGTTTCAGGTGATTATTTTTTCTTTTTCATTCTTAAATATTCATAATTGGATAAAGCATTGATTTTTTGACGGAAGACATTTCATTTTCTTATCAACAGAAACAGATATTTGACTTCAGATTTGTTATACTTTGTCGTCTTTCCAGGCAAAGTAAAGATTGAACTAAATTATGGTTCTGGGTACAGCAATGTTACGAGTCCGGTCGTTGTCGGCGACGGAGAACCTCATTCTGTCAAAGCTACCGTGGATGCAGTCAACAGTCAACTTCTTCTCATGGTAAAAAAAGGCTTGACATTCATTCCAGCATTGTAGAACCACCTTCGGCAACATACAGCAAATGAATGTTCTAGTCAGTAATATTTTAAGCACCGTGTATTGTAAACTTGATGTTCCGTATTAACCATACGGGGTTCTTTGTGTCCAAAGGAAATCCATCGATGGCATTAGCGCAAATGTTTTAAGTTACGCGTTAAACAATTAGTAGATAAATGATTACAAGCGTTTTCTTTAAATCCAGAATTCATGGAAGATCCTTAATATTTGAACAAAATAGAGAGTAATCTATGTAAGTTGCAGGAAAGGTCTATTCTAAATGTCTTTTTGCTTTCCGTAGGTTGACCAGACGGAGAGCAGTTTAATATTTCCTGTTAGGGACACATCGTTTGGTCGGGTGAAAGTACTGACTATTGGATCCTTAGGTATGTACAACGATATCCGTAAGAAGAGAGTTCTTCTACTAATTAAAAAGAGTATACAACGATGTAGTACAAAAATTAACCAATTCATTGCTTCCACTCATTACTGGTTAGTAAGGCACTGACATCGTCAAGTTGTGGTGCATACGTCTTGTAATATAGGCCTACCAGACCAAATGCCTTAACGCACACGTTGTCAGATAAGGCTGTGCATGGTTCCTAGATTACATGAACTCTATTACATTTCTTTTTCTTGTTTTAGAATTTAACAACCCTGGTATTGATGGCTGCATATTTGGAGTCCGGTACAATGAAAGACCGTTGTTGAAATATGCGTTTCTTGAACCTCAGCCAAACTACATCGTCAAAACAGGTATCTGCGACTCTTAATGGTTGAACATTTGTGTTATTAGAAGACCGCACAGAAAGTTCTATGTACTGATAGGGCTATGTAAGCCCGTATCTCAGCCCTTTAGATAAACTGTGAGATACCATTGCAAAGTTGTGAAAACTTGACTTTTTAAGATTATTTATATGCTTGTGAAATATGTATAGAAGGTACGAATGATTGTGCAAATAACAAGTGTATATTTTACCAAACAAATTGCCATGTCTACAAAAGAATTACGTAATGCTTTATTATATGTTTGGGGGCCTCCGTGGCTCAGCCGGTTTGTGCGCTAGCGCAACGCAATGACCCAGAAGCTTCTCACTAATGCGGTCGCTCTGAGTTCAAGTCCACCTCATGCTGTCTTCCTGTCAGGCCATACGTGGGAAGGTCTGCCAGCATCCTGCGGATGGTCATGGGTTTCCCCCGGGCTCTGCCCGGTTTCCTCCCACAATAATGGTGGCCGCCGTCGTAAAAGCGAAATATTCTTGAGCACGGCACACTAGTCAAATAAACAAATAAATATTATATGTTTTTCCTTAACAGGACGAATTTCAGCCGACGACTGTATAATACCGGAGGCTATGCCAGCCATAGCACTGGAGCAAACTACACCAACACCGTCCAGCTCTGGTTATGAATGTAGGTCATTTACACATGAAACAAGAAAACTTCATTTGCTACATTCTGAAACTTTAAAAGTTAGTGGTATAATGCAACACAATTATGAAATTTCGTAATTAACCTTTTGGTAAGAAATTGCTATGAAATTAATGAACTTCGTTAGTTATGCCATATTATAATATGGTATTTCTTATTTTCTAATGAACAAAACTGGCGGCCTCAGGAAAGGGTTTTATTTTTCCTGTAACTGTTTTAGCGAGAGCTTATTGTGGCGACAGAACTGGGTCTGACACCAGTTTTCGCTTCTGCCATTGTAGCACGAATGCCTGCGTTCATCGAGAGTGTGACGACAATTAACGAAGCCGATGGGCAGGTGAAAGTGGCTTCCGAGGTATACCCAGGTGAAATAACCCAGCTGAGTTGTAACGGAAAGGGTTATCCTACTCCAAGGTTTGATATCTTTCTGCTTTAATTTCAGTATGATATGATTATATAAAGTAAGATTGATTTAAAAAGCATGTGCCAAAATGTTGAATTTGATGTAGAACGTTATTCTAACTTATAGGAGGATGTGGAATGTAAACACGATATCTCAAATGATGTAAAAGTTTGTCTGGCATGAAACTAGGCATTGAAACCGACTTTCGTATACCAGTAGTCAACCAAGACCAGTTTACACAACGACGTTTAACACAAACCATCAAAGAACTAAGAAAATATGTAAAGTAAACAAAAATTAGGACAGATTCATGAAAAAAGAGGTGGGGAATAGTTTTCAGTGATGACGAAAAGACGCACTGAATATTCTAGTCCGATGAACAAAGTCAGTATACAGAACAGTTTATGACAAAAGACTGTGCACATTATAAGGGTACCACTATCGGAGATGAAAATGATAAACAATTGGTTTGTTCAACTCTCAGACAGCGATAGGCATTACACAAGATCAAACAAAGAAACACAAAGACGCTTGATTATGTTCAATACATATATTTGAACAAAATAGACAAATAGTACAACTGAGAATAATATACAAAACAATACAGAAATCCGGATGGGATATTCCGACCTCCAAAGGCAAGTAGGTCCACGTAAATATAGAATCCACAGTTCTTGAGAATTCTCAAGTCGAAGTATGACAGTCCTGTAAGTGACAAACAGAAGTGGGCAAAATACGCCGACGATGGCATATGTCCAACTCCCTGGCAAGATGCAACTTTTCTAGGCGAACAGGTTGACAATAGCGTCCGTGACGCCGAGCTCGCGATGTATGTTTCAGTCCTCGGAGGTATACACAAAGTCACTTTCAGGATAAACTGGGATGAAATGTACGTAATCACACAAAGAGACAATGCGCGACACAAGCTCCAAACTTACATCACAGAAAAATAGCAAGTGGCGAAACACAAAGTGCTACGTACAGAGAAAAAATTGAAAAGTTTGCCGATTGGCGAGAAAGCCGATATCTCCAAATCCCACAAAATCCTTCTAAGTGGACGAGAGTAAATGTGCTCTCAAGCGGACATGAGTAAAATATCTGCGAGCTTTACAACATCGTCGCTCATATTTAAAGACAAACGTAAAGAAAATTCTGAAGAATTTAAACGTTAACATGTTGACAACAATTGTACCGCTTTCCAGAATGTAGACTCTATGTACAATGACACGAAACTTGTAAACACTAAAGCGTCGAAAACCCGAGACTGAATTCCAATGCAGGTTTCAACGTACACTGAGGATAAAATGTATGTCAGACACTGACCCGGTTATCGCCCGAATATACATATATATATATATATATATATATATATATATATATATATATATATATATATATATATATATATATAAATATATATATATAAATATATATATTATACAATATTTTAACACCATTAACATGACATGTTACCCCGCAAAATGACCTTTTTCTCGGATGCCTACAGATATGATTGGACTTTGAATGACGGTGAGGTACCCTGTCCACATTTAGTAGAAGATAACCAGGTGTTGTTGTTACCTGACGCATTAATGGAGGGAGACTATCAATGTTTCGCCAGCAACAAGTGGGGATTATCCAAATCCGACTTTATCAGTGTGGATTCAGCAGGTACGTACCGACGAGTTTGTGTTTTACGTCGTATTGAAACATATTTCACTTGTTTGATAGCAGTCAGGTTTGTGATTAGAGGAAATTGCTCATAACCATGAAAAAACCTTCTGTGTTAAACTCCTGCTAAGCGAGAAGTAGCTTAACTTCCTAACTGAGACTTCATTGATAAAGTAACCGTGATCTAAATTAAGACATTCTGAATACTGTGCGATCAACTAGGCTTCTCCTATGCGTTGTCATGGTAACTAATACTGTAACAACATTTTACATATACTTATTTACTTTTATTGGTGATTTATGCCGCATTGGAGAGTATTTCATCACCGTCGAAGGAAACCAGGCAGAGATGCTTGAGCGATATGTTATTGGTAGTAAATGTAATGGCAAGTGGAATTATCACTGGCAGATTCCCAGTGGAGAAAGGTGATCCGAAGTTACATACAGTGCCAAAATGGCAGGTTTATGTTCGGCTTACGGTAATATACTTAGCATATAGAAAACATACATGTACTTGTCATTTACAGAGGTGGGCCCGGCGCCTAAGATGCAGTCAGAGACTCGTAGGATTCAGGCTGGCTCGTTCGTCCGTCTGTTTTGCCACAATTCAGTACTGAGTAAACCAAAAGCGGAAGTGTTCTGGCTGGACCAATATGCATCAGACAGAATTTTCGAGTCACCGAACGGTAATCTTTCTTCGTCATTGCAATATTTTGTTAATTTTTATTAAAAGTTATTAATGCAGCCGTTTATTCAAATTGGAATTAACTGAGCTGTGTACGAACGTGACATGGACAATGAAGTGATTAAATCTAGGCATCGAAACAGACATTCGTATACCAGCCGTTCACCATAAAGTCACATTGAAAGGAATAAGTCTGTGGATATATTTTGGTATAAAACTCTATGGATGTTTTTGACATGTTACAGAAAATATGATTTAATAAGTGGAAGGTGTTTTTTGGTTTTCAGGCGATTTAAATTTCCTGTGGGTGATACCAGAAGATTCTAAAACCTACACTTGTGGAGTCAGAAACCCAACACTTAATCTCTACCGGACTATTCGAAGCATAACTCTCATTGTTCTGCCAGGTTAGTCTCATAGCCAATTCACCAATTCGAAGGCAGCCATCTTAACATTTCACCTGTTCCACTAGAATGAAGTATGTTGTGTACACGTGAGAAAGTTGGACAGTAACTTGCCAAATGTTGGTTTACTCTGGGCATCCATAAAACTACGCTCATCGTATAAAGTACAGGCGCTCATGCTGAAAGGTACAAATGCATTTATACCACTCTGACCTGATTTGTGACGAGTGATCATGAGGAATCATTGTCAGATTCGGATTTTCTTGGAATTTTGAGGAGAAAAATGTGTCATGGACTTTAATAAAAGTAATGCCTATTTTTTTCTTTGGCGATGTCTGTTTACCAATTATGTTTACTCACAATTATGTCAGATTATTGTTTGAAACAGCTTTTTCTGGACCTAAAATGTTCTTTGGGTGGATTTCATTAGCAGAAGAAATGTGTGAAAGCTGAAAATGAGGCTTAATTTTACTCGATGCATTCTTGAAGAGCTTATATACGTTAGCTATTTTTAAAGAATTATAATCTAGTCGTGTCGACACAGTAAACCATCTATAATTATGTGTACCCCTGAACTCGTGTTTACAAAATAAAAAAAAAACAACAACAAAAAACAAACAGCTTAAGCACAATTTGAGTTGAACTTCCGTATATTCTTCACGGTTGTCGTTTCAGTGGACATTTCATTTCTGCAGCAGCCGAAGCTTGTGTTTGCCGACGGCCCCAAAGAGCCCGTCGCCCTGGGAGACACGGCAAACTTTGAGTGCATAGTTTCAGGACAGTGAGTTAATTTCCTACTGCACTGATGGACGGTTAATTATCAGAATACACAAGTTATGTCTGGCGAGTTTTTTCAACCGAAAGCCTTTGTAAGAGTTTTCTCTGAAGCGATTAATCAAATTGTCATCCTCCAGCCCTATTTAAATTTACTCTTTCGTAATATATTTACACAAGCCCGTACTTACATTGCGTTATTGCGTCTGTAACTGGTATCCAGGACACATTGACTTAAGATGTCCCAAGCGTTTGGAAGGCTATTATTTCACATGTGTCTGAGTAGTGAATAACCAAGAAACTGGAATAGTGTTTATGGTTTTAATTAGTTCCATTTTGGTGTCTGCAGACCTGTCCCTCGTCAAAGATGGCTGTACCCTAACTTTAAAGGCGATGTTTCTTCAATGAAGCGTGATCCTTACGGCCGCCTACTTTCCATCACAAATGTCTCGGAAGAACACAAAGGACCATTTGAATGTCTCATCGGAAGTCGATCAATGAGGAACTTCACTTACAACATGACGTGTGAGTAATGTATTAACTGTATCATTTACTTGCATTTACATATTCGCACGAACGAAAAACTGTTTTGGTTTACAATTAACATGTATTATGTGAATACAAATGTTACTAAAAAAGATACCAGCTGATGGCTTCCGGCTAGAAGCTTTTCTTGAAACACCGGATGTCACTCGGATATTGATTCCCTGGTTCGACTGCTTTGGTCAGTTGGATTGTTAAACCTAAACACCTTCCTGAATTCCTAAAATAGAAAAAAAATTGATTAAGATTCAGTGGTTTTATGGTCTATCGTGATTCCTCTAACCCCATACCTAATCACCCTCATGAATTCTTAAAAATGAAGTGAACAGAAAAAACAGTTGATGCAACTAATGGTAGGAGCAGGCCATAACAGTGAAATTATGTCTTAAACACATATTAAACTACAATTACAGTTCAGTTAGCACAAACTCCTTTGACTAATTGTGTACCCATGTCAATGTTTTACCAGCCAAACCAATATGGGTCGAGCAGTTGGGAGAGACACTGGTGTATGAGAACTCTGACATGGAGTTGAAGTGTTTGTCTCGGTCCTTACCTGGAGACCAGCCGCCTGACACACCACAGTGGTTTGTTAATGGCACAGAGCTCATGAACCTTAATCAGTTACCAGGTGAGTGTAATCAAAGCTTACAGTTCCGAAATGAAGTAATCAACGCCATCACAAAATTAATCACATTTTAGATGATTGGAAATTTGTCTTACGGTTAAACTAGGAAATGCGAAAATGTCACGCGTAAGGATGTAACACCTCTTAACTAATGCCAGTAGAGGCAGTTAATCTCTCATGATGAAAAATGACTTATGAAGCACTGAATACTGCATTTCCGAACGATGCACTTCCTGAGAGTGGGAAATAGAGGCAATATGACTAAAAACTACATTATCCATTTCTTAATTCTGGACGTCTTAAGCGTGATAGGGCAGCGCAATTGCACACTAGCCTGTCACCAGTGCGGTCGCTATGAGTTCAAGTCCAGCTCATCCTGGTTTCCTCTCTGGCCGTCTGCCAGCAACATGGAGATGGTCCTGGGTTTCCCACGATCTCTTTCCTTAGAGCATAATGTTGGCCGACAAGGCATAAGTGAAATATTCTTGAATTTGATTACGGGGCAAAACACCAATAAATATATAAATTAATAAACAAATTGTTGACATTTATCCCTGTCTCGAATTCCGTCTTTCAACCACGGGTGCTGATGATTCTAGAGAAATATGTGATCAGTGTACGAGCACTGCTTAAGTAGGCATTAAGTGTATCTCATTAGGACATCTATACACGTAGGGGTACTGAGATCAAGTGACATCTTAACATGGGCGGTTTTGGTACTTAGTTGATCGCTTGATGCTTGGCTCATATATGTTCTTTAGTATGGTGGCATTATATTGTGATTGAATGCAGTGTCATGTCTGGTGAATTCGGCATGGACATATTTAGAGGGAGAGACACCAGGGCGACATGGCCGAAATAATGTTTCATCTGTAGAAAACGAACAGTCAAGCACACTAAAGCGGCCAATAAATCATGTTTGGCTTTCTGTCTTTGTAATTTCAGATCCCAATCGCTATGTATTTAACGCTAATCGGACAACACTACGAGTGAAACAAGTGACAAAGCAAGACATCCAGACTTTCCAGTGCAAAGTATCCAACAACGTTGGGTATTCTTTATCATCCGGCTACCTTAATGTCTTAGGTATGGATATGTACTGAAATAATGAAACGATATAGAGCGTTTCTCTCATTACATGTACATTTTATCTCCAATCAGCTATGTATATTACATGAGGTTGCTTCCAAGTTTACATCAGGATATCACTGTTTCAAAGAATTATATGTGGGGGAGGGGGGAAGTTTGACAGAAGAATGGTTTATCGATTACAAAGCATACTGAACCGTATTGTAGATATTTTAACTTTATTTTATGCTCTATTCTACCCCAAACAGATCCAATGCAAGTGGTAAAAAAGCCGAGGGATGTGAATGTTGAAAGAGGTCGCATGGCTGTTTTTGAGGTGAGAGTACAGGCGGACCCAACAGCCAATGTGTACTTCACCTGGGAACGTAACCAAATGGGAGTCATGCCATTTTTTGAAGAAAATGTTAGAAGGACAGAGTTACATAAAGCTGTGTTTGTGGAAAACTCTCAGATGTCTTCTAGATTCTCCATAAATACGGAGATGATTGAGGACGATGACCTGGCTCACTTTGAGGGCACGTATCTGTGTGCGGTGACGGACGGTGTGAGCCAAGAGATGACGGAAGTGACGCTCAGGATCCGACCGGCTCCCGCGGCCGGCAGTCGTAAGTACCTTGCACTGTTTAAGGATACCCTACCGGCTTGGAATGGTAAGGACTGAAGAGGGGGTGAAATTTTGTGTGTAATGTGAAGGGATGAAAGATCAAATAGCCATGGTACATTCACGTAGAAATGGGATTTATTGCAAAGACGGGGTGCAAGACGAACCAGGCTAAATGAGGTGGTAAGACAGAATTTATGAGGCGATGTGGGGGTGGCTGGGGGTAGATTTTATGAGGGGATGAGATAAATTTTTGAGGTGGGGGGAAGGTAAGGCAGATGGAAGGCAGCGGTTTCTTGTTACAGTTCATACATGCATGGTTAGCTAAATTCAAATTCACTTTGATGAAATGGTTGCAGAAATTAGTCTAATTTTTTGTTATTTACGTAAAAGCGTTGCCTTAAATGAAATAAATGCGATTGCATTTAAGGTTTTTAAACACCGACGTGGTTGTGTCTCAAAATTTTGCAGTTGTATTAGGATTTATTTTTACATAGGGTAATACATCTATAAATTAACTTAATACTTGTTGAAATCCTTTTCCATATATATGTTTTCATATTTAATACATTTGAAAATTAAGAGTGCAAAAGTCTGCTTAAAGCTAATGTCCGAATTATGGCAATTTTAGGAAGTGCTCGGTCAGACTTTACTCTTTTACTGCTATGGCTGAGCGTTTGCGCATGTTTACATGCCGGAATGTAGACGGCGGCGATTTGCGGCCAAACCACTTGTACAGTAAGGTAAGGTGGCATGGACAAGTGCACGACTCGCGGCACGCCAGCTAACTCCATTTATGCCACCTTTAGTACCTCAGTCAGGGCCAGTTTCCAAAACTGATATCTGGGAGAAATCAGATCCTCAAACGAATCTGAGAATACCTCTGAGAATGCCATAATTCTGACATGGCATTTCGTGTTGCAAAGTTCAATTCTTGCCCCGTTTTGGAATGACATTACACTGCATGATTACCAAAAGCTAATGTTACTATTTCATGACACACTGAATTATATTTTTTATTTTTTGGGAACTTTTGGGCAAAACTTTGAAAGAGCACTCAACTAATTCGAAAATTCCAAATGTCTGAGGCATTATTAATCAGCAGTCTTCCAGATAACAGTGGGAAACTAGCGCATGCGCAAGGTCGTCATGCTAATATCTCAAATGATCCTTCACTGTCGTGCACATGTTATCTGACAGGAATTAACCTCAGAATTAACTCATTCGAATGCAAGAGATGATATTTGCTGACACATGAACACACCAGTTTTATAAGACAAAAACTCTGATGAAATGAACGACATGTAACAGCATTACAATTAACCAATTGACATAAAAATGTATTATTCTCAATGTATAATGTATGCACGTCAACTAACAGTCTAACACCGAGGGTCCTCACCTCGAATGCAAACTGTCGATATGTTCAGTTTGAGTGAAATGAAGTGAAAAATAATTTGCTCAGTGACATATTTTTGGGAATGTTCAATAAAGATTTACATTAGCCATTACTGGATTAACTGAGATTGCTGGTTGGTGTCCAAAAGAAAAAACAATACGTATGAGGTGCTTTACATTTATGGATGGCAGCGCGCATGATTGTGAAATGCTGCTATCTTAATAGGTTGTGATGAGAAATGGATATATTTATGTCCGTATCTGTTTCTGTGTAGAATGCTCCCTGACTCAGATCATACTCTATTATTTGCCGAGTTTCACTTTACCCTATCAGATAGTGTGAACATGGCAATCTCTGTGTGAAAATTTAATGGAACGTTATGTTGCCATAGTCCTGTTTTCTCTCTGCAAGATTTCAAACCATAAATGATGTTACCTTAAAATAAATAGTAGTCAGCCGAAATGAATTGTTGCATTGGAGCAGATTTTCCTTTAAGCTATACACAGGATAAGTCAAACATTTATTCTAAGCTACCATAGAAGCCCTACCTTCTTTCAGTAAGAAATTGGCTTGACCACTGCTTTCACCCGCAGCAAGTTCCCTTTTTCTCTTTGCTCCCCTGGTTTACACTACACTGCCGCCATCATGCCCTTCAGACGCTGTATTTCATGCGTTATACCGATGCGATCCCATCTATGCCGTTCCTATTACAGACATGGTTTTGTAATATTTATGTTTTACTTTCTTCTACAGTAACCAGAAATCAAATCATAGGCGTTATAATCGGATGTGTGTGTGGCGCTTTGCTCATCGTTGTACTCATTACTCTGTTCTGCTGTCTGTTGAGAAACAAGAGGACCAAACAAGGTAACAAAACCCTGTACTGTTAATATAGGACAACGTTTCTAACAATCAGTAATAGCATTCGATTGAATGGTGAGGCGTGTCTTGTCTTCCTCGTGGCCTTCCATGTTAACATTCCAAGGGTTTATACTCATAAGAAATTGATACTTATCAATCACGAAAAAGGATTTGTCTTTATAATCACGTAACTCTGATGAAAAGAAATGTGACCAGCCGACAGTTCAAAGTTTGATTACGTGTTACAAGTGATGTGCATTTTTTGTTTATATAGCGCAGTAGTTTACTCCTATACACGCGGGGTTTTTTTTGACCTATTAACCTGACATTTCTTGTAAATGAGAAGAAGTTCTTAACTGAGGAGGGCACAAAATATATAAATACATAAATAAAATAAATAAATAAATAAGAAAAGAATAAGCCCTATAGCTTGTTCCATTGCATAGGAACTTTTTGATATAGGGTCTGTATGGACATGGAAGTTAACACTTACACATTTGTTCTCCATATTACTTAAAATCAATTAACAAAAATGCTTCTTTTTGTGGAATTGTTTTTCTCCATTTGTGTTAATGGTGATGGTCCACAATATATATATATATATATATATATATATATATATATATACATATTCTTCATAATTATTCAATGTTCGATAAATATGTACAAGCAACATTTTATACATTGTATTTAACAGGTATTCATTTTCAAGTAAATGTCTCTGTATGATGCAAATCTCCAACCGATTCGAACGTTTATGCTAATGAAGCTACTCGTGTGTTTTTCTCATTTCAGCTGACATTACCTCGTACAAAAACCCAAGTTTTACCCACTGACCCACAGCCAGGCCAGACATTTCTACATCTGGTGTGACTTGTAGTCTTTTAGAGTTATTTGTATATCAATTTGTATCATATTTTTTGTAACAGACTTTCATTTAAATCAATTTATATTTCGCAGAAAACAAATAATACCATGTAGTTTTTGAAATAATATATTGATTTTCATAGCTATCATTGTATAATACAATAGTGTGCAAAAAGTTCAATGTGACACTAACATTGGATACAAAGTGCAAAGCCGCGCTCTATAGCTTTAATTGGTGTTTATTGTAACACTTTTCTTTCCTTCACAAAACTTGTTCAAAGTAGTAAGAGTTCGTATTATTTTTTTGACCGCTTTCATAGATTTTCATCCAATTATAAAAGTTTTTTTTGTATGGGTTGTCTCAGCTTGTTTTAGAAACCTCTCTTATGTTTTTTTATACCAAAAAGGCGGGAAAAATAAGAGTTTGTCCACTAGTCTGTCTGTACTTGTGCTTACACTGTGTACACTACATTTGTCCATTTGTCTAAGTCTCTTTTGTAAATATAAATTTTGTGATGAATTTTTTTAGTTTAAGAACAATGTAAGCGACAGCTTGTTTCTCGAGGCCTGTTTTATCTTTATACCTTGGTTTCAATGACGAAGTTCAGATACTATATAATTTCACCAACTAGTTAATGAGGATAAGTAATAGAAACATTATTGACGCTCGGTATGTCATTTTGAATAATGGAGGCCTCAGCATAAAGTGATGCAAAGTTCAACTGCTCAATTCTGATACTGGAAGCAAGATCTGTCGAAAACACACAAGACAAACTCCCCTGAACTGGTATCGAGAAAACTGGCATCGGGAGAACTTGAGTGAACACAATCCTTGGGAAATCTCAAAATTCCTCTAGGAATAATCAGTCGTCATCCTACTTTTGCTGATCATCGGTTATTAAACCTGCATCCATGCTTCGGTCCAAGCACCAAGTAACCAATCTGGCCCTGAGAGCATTACATGAATTATTCAGTCTACATGTGTGAACACAACCAAGATGTCGTTGGGAAGCGCGGAAATTGATGGTCTGACGTCAGGATAGAGAAGGACCGCTGTTAGTGCAGAGAATCTGACCTACTATTTCACCTTCAGGAACCGATCAATGCGGCATGAACCAGACCTCAATAGCGTTCAATCTGTGGAAGCATATTCTGTACGATGCTGATAAATCCAAAGTAATCCTATGTTAAGTGCCTCCTGGCGTACATCAAGAGACTAGTATATAACCAGGTGGGTGACGTATCAATCTCTGAATGAGTCTTTGTATATATGGTGTGAATAGAATCAAATCATGAAGAGATATTGAAAATGATGGCATATTTAAGGATGATAAGCGTGCATAAGCGTTATTGAAGAGACCTTTATTTAGGTATCATTGACTTTCTGAAAATCACTTTATACTCATGATTTGTATTTCCACGAATATTACTGCTATATTTTTAATTAGTGTGTAGTAAATAGATTGGTGTCTTTGGGTAATAAGTTTTCATGTTTATACATGTTACATCTTATACATTTATGAATATGTATTATGTGTAATTCATAGATTCTGGCAGAGGAGTCGCATTTGTGAATTTGTTTAGTAAATATATGTTTACATGTTTGATGATACGTATCCACGTAAAATGTTTCAGTTTATAACATTTGATGAAATAAATAAATTATGTATGAATAAAAAATGCGGGTTATTTATTTCCTTTCCATGATAGGGTGTTCGGTACAGAAAGTCAGTTTGATGAACTGCATTGTATTTCACATGCTATACTGATACAAATTGTTTGATTAAAAGACAATCAAAAATGTCTTATGATTTACTGTCATCTTGAATTCTAGATTCTTCAGTTGTGTGCATTTGCTATAAATGGCGGATTCAATCCTATCCTTGGACAGGGATATTCAGTGAAAATTGAATCAGTCCTAATTAAACTGCAAATTATTAAGGATGCATAAAAACAGTGATGCTTGACCTGGAAAAAGTCTAAAAACCATTGACCTCATTGACAGTGGTTTAGCTCAATGTTACTCTATAGAGGTCCGATCCTTTACCTCTGTGATCAAAGTGTATATTACATAGTGTATGGGTAAAATTATACTCTATTGTGAGTCTGACAATATGGATAATCTTTCTTTGCTCAAGGGTTAGCAAAGCCCAAACAGATGACAAAGTCCATTGATACGAAGTCGAGACCTAACTTAGAGTTACCCAGTGTTACTCAGTTAAGCTTTGTCATTATTCTAGTCACACACGTTTGCGCACAAACCGCCAGGTAAGACGAAGTCAAGATCAATTGACCTGCGCCAAACTGACAAGGAGGAAAAATAGACCTACCATATAAGATAAATGTCAGATTCCTGCCGTTTCCATGGCGAATGTGATCAGACAAAGAACAGAATGTTTAACTTCCGAAAATTCGATCGGTCTTCCAAGACAACTTTTGATATGATATTTAAGCACGTTCAGTTTTTTATGAACAGCTCTATTCATGAGCAACCATATCTATAAGCAATCATTCCTACTGCACTGATTAAGCTTTGGGGATTTAGCATAGGGTTTAAACACAATCCTATGGTGAAGAACATCTAACCCTACAGAAAGCTCAGATATACAACATGAATTAGTACAATCTTCTGTTTTTGAAGATATTTATATTATAAATATTAAACAGAAAAAGACATATAGAAGTACCCTTAGGTCTCAAATTACCCTGACCCACCATCGATCTAACCGAAGGAACCAAGCAGTAGGGGTTTATGGAAAATAAAATATATGCAAGTACTTGTCCGGCAGACGAAGCCTTGGTGCAGTACACACTTCTCGTACCACACTATTTGAAAATATTGTAAACACGTTTAGTTGTAAACACTTTTAGTTGGTCTTAGACGAAGCTTTTACACGTCAATCACTTGCTAACCACCAGTATGGTGACATCGCCGTGGAAATCTGAGTGAAAACCTGTGCCACAGATCTTCCTTTTCTTACCAAAATTGGTGGATTACACCTGGACTGATTATCTTACAAGTAAAACAAAAATCATGTATGAGGGAATTCTGCAGGTTATAGAACATACAGCTAAACTTCGTGGCTATATATCTAAGACTGTATCCATATGTTCTTGTGTACTAACTGGAAAATAAAGAAAGTAATACAAGATATTCTTTAGGGATTTCGTAGAACCAAAGTAATGGTTACAATCATCCTTAAATTTACGGTTTCCTGTGTGCAGCGGCGACATAAGAGTTATCGTTTTTGTTTGCAAAATTATGAATTCCCTATGATTTGACGGAACAATTTTACAGATCGTTGGTGTAAGTTCTCTGAAGATTAAAAACTTTTTAAATGTGTTTGAAAGTCATCTCTCCCCGTCTGAATGTAACGAGAACAAGGTTATGAGATGCAAGCAACGTAACCAGACATTCACTTTTATGATTTAATACATATATGGTAAACTACCTTTCATAGCACTGGGTATAATTCTTACGCCCCTTCCCTATACTATTTATACCGTATAGTGACCTAGCGTATACAGGATCCACTACTCTGAACGGTAACACAAGGCATATATTTCTACAAGAATACATTTTTAGTCATAGCTACGGGAATGTAATAGTCCTGCAGAATGGCGCGCCCTACCTGTCGTCACACATCTAGGGACATTGATCGACTTTAACGTGAGGCCGCCTATACATTTCCTTTAATTCTATGCATCTCGTGCGATCGATAAAACAGTGGATGAAATAAGATATCTAGTCTGGCGATGCAATAATGGGGCTCTCGGGCTCTTACGCGGTAGCTTCTGTGTTGCAGTCGTTATACACACGTCAATGACGCCTGTGTAGCCTTTCAACTGATGTGAACTGTGCCTTTTGAACGATGTCCCTATTTCTGAATACAGTTTTGCATCATGTGCATCATGACAGAGTGCACATACTTCCATTTATACATGAATGTCGCACGTAAATCAACCTTAGGAGAGCTATAATGTCTGCCATCGTCTGATATGCTTGATCCACTTATAGAAGACGAGAACAACATTTTGATGAAACCCCACTGGATCACCTTACGCTACTTCCCTATAACTCGACCTCGTGAAATAGAGGGAGGTAACAGGTGGAGGCAGCGAGGCAGCGATCGACGTAACGACGCAAGGTAGTAAGGTAGCGTGGGAGGCAGGCCAGACATCTCGCTACCGTAATCCCGCACTCCCTCATTGCCACCCTCGCCCTTGGGTGGACTAAGCAACTCCCAGGCCTGTTCCCTTTTTGCATTGTTTTCATGTAATTGAGTATCAGCTGTGAAGACAAGACAACATTCTAGACAAATAAATTGCAATTAACATTACTGTATTTTTTTTACCCATTTCTGCATAAGCCATGGTTTTAGATAACGTGCATTTACCTAACTGAAGTAAACTGATTTCACACGTTACATATTGCCATTTGCCTACTATCGTCTCTTCTCTGGTTTCACTCTCTATGATGTTTTTATCATTTATATTTTTCTCTGTTTATTTATTGGTGTTTTATTTTTTGGTGATTGGCACCAGTGAGTCCGGGGAACCCTCGATCATCTACAGGTTGCTGACAGACCTTCCCGCGTACGACAGAAGAGGAATCGAGCAGGGACTGGACTTGATCTCACAGCTACCGCACAGGTGAGAGGATCCTTTATCGTTGTGCTGCGCCAGAAGTCTAACCAGTTGGGCACCGACGCCTACTCGACCTCTGATATACAGGGGGTGGGAGCGAGGCAGATAGATACCACCTCGTTTCCTCCACTTTTGTTGAACAAGATGAGGTAGCGACAGGTCCCCTATCGGCATCCATACTTTTCAGAAGACCTGTATATTGTGTTTTCTCCAAATTGTACCTAGTGATGTACAGTTCACAGTGAAAGGCAGTATCGCCAGCTCCGCACATACATACAGGTATTATTATAGTGCAAACTGCTGCTGGCGTTTTGATTAAAAAAAATCTTAATTTCCCTTTTCACATTTGTTAACATTATGATATGTCGTCACAAATTGAAGATGACGAATTTAAAACCCGCAGGTGTGGATGTCGGTGCATAATGGGCATAATAATAACAATAATCTAAATACAAATTGAGTGAATGAACTCAAACTTCCGTGTAAACAAAAAAAAAATTTAAAGTTTGCTTCAAGGGAACAACTCAAACGGTGCCTGATTAGGTATACTACACATACAAACTCCTTAAAAGCTTAAAACGTATCACAGAAATTTGACGATATATATAGACAAACAAGATTAATCGTAATTACGATGTCCAACATATTGAGGAGTAGTTCATGCATGTATGTTTCGTTGCATTTTGAGTTTGATGTACTTCGGGTTTTCTTGGATGGTGTGTTGTTGATTTTTAAAATAAAAAGATGTTTAAACAGGTCTTATCCCGACTTCAATGCCAACTATAACATTTACTGGTCGGTTTCCAGTTAATCTTGTACATTCTCTTAAACACAAATTATTTATGATCTGCGTGTTTTAGTTTATCCCATCAATGCGATTACCTACATAGATAAAGGTTGGCTGGTTGTAATCACAACATTATGATACTCTATTCTATATTTTCCAATTGGGATGTGGTTACAAAAAGTAAATGCATGAAAAAGCACGTACATTCATACTGAAATGTGAAAGTTAATTGCAACGCGGTATTAACATATTCCTTCCCTAAGACAATGGCTATCAACAGTTATCTTTCATTGCCATATCAAGTTTGCCATATCAATTAATTAACAGTGTAGTTTATCATTAAATGTGCACGCTTGAGCATAAGACCATGCCAGCGATAATCAGACTTACAGCAAAGAATGCTATTTGACTGAAGGTATAAATATATTATTTACATTATTATTATTACATCTAACCGCTCTTAGATGAGTTATGCCTTGTGACTCAGCCCTTACACCTCGGTTGACCGAAGGGTACTGTCTTCTAGTCACGTATGTCCGTCAGTTGGCCAGTTTTATCATTTTGTCTTTATGAAATGTACTGAACAGGAAGAGTGGACAGCTAAAATATGCTGTACTACTGGGCCAGATTCAATGAAATTCAACACCTGAATTCACTTTGTAGATTAGCTAGACAGTAATGTATAGAGGGTGCTGTGGTTGAGGAATTGTGAAGTTCATCAGAGCCAAAGGTTTGGGGAGAACTTCCTTTAGGACAGAAAGCTTTTGTCTATTAATTCCTGTTTAGGGGAAGTAATATAGTTATATTATACACCAATGGTAAATTACGACTGTTTCGGCCTAAAACAAATCTCGTCTGGCAGATATTTAAAACGCAGTATCACGAACTATATGGCATTTTACAGTGGGCGCTGGTGAGGAATACAAGGTTAGTAATCTCGGTTTCCACTCGTCATCGAATGGCGGGAAACACAATGCATCTCCCACACATAACCTGGTGCCAGTTGGCTCATGGCTATGATGTACGAAGCAGCTAGGTTAAGACAGAATATCTCAAGACAATGCCCAACAACTGTACTACGGCTGTCGCCTGTCGTCATCGATCATACATGGCACTCACAATGGCTGTGACGTCATCTTTGTATTTGGCATTAGCCTGTAGTACAAACACCTCACTGTCAGACTTTAGATACACATCATCACACATGGCTTTAGATCACTAGCAAATTTTGCACAGAAATCTTAATCAACGCCAAGGCCACTGAAGTAATGGTGATGGCAGGATGTCAGAAAAAAAACTCTCTCTCAGCCTTTGTTTCTACAAATTACTTTCCATGAACAATTCCTTTATGTTGAAGGGGGCCTCCTCGTCCAAGAGGGATAGCGCGGCGTTATGACCAATGCGATCCAGCTCATGCTAGCTTCCTCTCCGGACGTACGTGGAAAGGTTCGCCAGCAACCTGCGGATGGTCTTAGGTTTCCCCGGGGCTCTGCCCGAATTCCTCCCACCATAATGCTGGTCGCCGACGTATAGGAGAAATACTCTTGAGTACGGCGTAAAACACCAATCAGATAAATAAATAAATAAATTTATGTTGAGTATCATGCATGAGGTACGCGCGGCAATAAAGACTAAGCACGAATTAAATAAACAAGCCCAACTCAGTACCATAAAAATTAAACTTATCTGGTGGTTTCTGTCATATAAGGCGAATGCGCTGTTGGGAGTGTATAGTCATCACCAAGACCGGCAATCACGTCATTCTAGCTGCTAAAACGGAAGTAGGCCTACGGTTTTCGTATTTCTTATCGGGGGTAAAAATTGACCTATAATCCTCGCGTAACTTACATTATTTCAATGAACGTATATGTATAAGAGACATTACACAGTAAAGTCTGGATGTTAAAAATATTGTTCCCGTGCATAACGTCACAGTGAATGGGATAACTCGCGAGACCCGACGATATCTTCCTGTTGATTTATATCCCTATATTTCACCCTTTATGCAGCAATATGTATGGTATTTTAAACTATACTACATTACTTGCTCCTAACTAAATGCAAAAGCATAGAAGTTGTGCATGTATGTATGAGTAGTCGATGTCGTTACTGAGATCTACGGCAAGGTTTTGGCAGGTTTTAGTCAAGGTTTTGGAAGGCCTTGTAGCAGGACAGTGTTGGGTGTCGAGAAGTGTTCAAATGCCAACATTTGAATAATTCTAAGCTTACTGGTGGATCGACAACATGCTCCTAGTACGTGGAGGGAGTTATCAGCCATCCTTTAAGTAAGACGTAAGAAAGTAGTTCTTTTCGCGACCATATCGCACACATGCATATAGTTTACGTTCTTCAGAAACCTAACAGCTATAAAGTAAACTCTCTGTGGATTCCCATATGCTCCTGACGAATAACTTACTTCCTCTTCAGCCATTGTTTCGTTGAAGGATGAATATTTGATGTTCGATATCCTTTTGCATTATTACATTTTTAAAAAGAAGAAACAGAGAGGATAGAAAACAGTGATCCCTGCGATTATGTCCCGGTATAACAGTTTATCTATGCAGCCTGATGGCTACAAGGTGTCGCTTGGAGGCGTTGCTATGGCAACGTGGACTCCTTTTCAGGTGATGCTGCATCCATATGATTAACCTTGCTGTTTGACCGTCCGTAACGTTAAGGAAGATAGAGAAAACTTCCACAATCCATGTGTCAGGCAGTAGGCCTACTATGAAAAATGATAATATATGCCACTTGTTTGAAAGTGGCATATGCTACATGCGCATAGTGACACACAAAGCATAAGTTTTGTATATGAAAGCAGAAAAAAAGAGAAAAATGCGATGATCAAATCCATGTAACACGACAAGAGCTATGGCATATACATTCGTTTCATACATCCTGTATTTGTTTTCTTCCTCTTTCTCCACCGAATGCTATATAAGATGCAGGACAATGTGAACTTTTCAGAGACCCCTGGCAGCGGCTTTCGCAATACCCTGCCTTTAGAGAAGTCGGGCGGTGATTTTCAAGCAGGTAGGGAAGATCGAGCCGTTGTGACCTGTCTGTCGTTTACTGACGGGCGAGTGAACTGTGAAGCCGGTAGATCTATGTCGAACGTATAGTTTAACATCGGTACACAGACTAGGCCCAGTGTACATGTCTGCTTTGAGTTCACTGTCGCATCGATCACCTGGATTCATCGCTGCCGCCGGACTAAATCGTTCTATGCATAGTCAACGTTGAGACGACTTGCTCGCACGGTGGACTTGCTTTGCTCCAGTGCACCAGGAAGCAGTCTAAAGGCCTACAGTACTAGTTCTAGGCCTGAACACACTGGGTATAACAACCGGCGAAGTGATGGGAGTTACCTGTCCCAAGAAGGAGGGTTGCTTACCTGGCACCATGGGCATACGCGGGGTTTTTGGTTTACTGCTTACACTAAGTCTTGCGTTTTTGCCTTTCTCAGGTAAGTCGTCTCTCACATAGCTAAAGACATAATGTATTGGGGTTCGTATTCTATAGTCTAATGTGAACAACTCTAAAACAGCAGTAAAATCAAAGAACAGAAAGACTCAGTATGCTGTGCTTTATCGTTAAACTAGGTCACCAAAATACTGCATTGCAGCAAAATATTTTGGTTTTAAGCCCTTTGCTTGTGATATGATTTACTGTTGGCAGATGTGTAGGTTTGAGTATATATATTGGGGATAGATAGGACTGGTTCAGTTTAGTAAGCAAACGGTTTTTGTATTGTCAGCTATCAGGGCGTTAAGAATCAATGAGTTTAGAACTGCGTATAATTTGTGTTATTGAGAAGAGTATTAAGTCAAAACAATATTTAAGTTGTCTCCCACTCTTTCCATGCCGGTTTGTGTTTAACATGACATTTAACATGGCAAACTGACATATCCTGGTGAGACATTGTACAGTAACATGAGACCTGGGCCATTTTAGAAGTCCTTGAGGCTTATAGGGGGCCCAAAGTGCAGGTATATATACGGCACTGACTGACGAGTGACAGTATATCATAGATGTCTTTAGTAGTTTATATCAGATATAAATACATGCTCACGGACCGTTGTGTACAAACATCATCATATAAAGGCCTTGAGATATGTTCTAGGAAAGGCGCTGACTTACACACGATAAAGCAACTCGCCCATCTCATGGCCAGATAGCTCTGGCACTAGGCTTGAGGACAACATGCTAATAGTTCATTGTTCAAAATCGATACGTTTCTGCCGGTTGATGTTACGCATCTGTGACAAGGTTTAATGCCTATATCTCTCAGTTTATAAAGTGAATTTCTGTAATTCACCAGAGCTGAACTGTAATCTTTGTGCCTGCATGTATTTGAACGTTCTTCCCCTGCAGGGTTTCTGCTAAACTCAACCAGTGTTATTATGGTTATAATTCTATATGTGGACTGATGTGTCATTGCGGTAAACACTGTATTATTTTTACAAGAACCATGATCGTAGGATTAAATTTAGACAATTTGGAGAGGAACACAAAGGCTGAATGATATTTAAGTAGGCGTACATTACTTTCGCCTTGCGTTGGTTATGGCGTTTTACATGTGTTATGTCTTGGTCATGGCGTTCCAGAAGGCATACAGTAAAACTACGTGAGCAAGTACACAGTCAGACCAAGTCGTGTTTTATATCTGGGATGAAACACCCATATTCATAGCAGGGCGAATACCCCATATACCTTACATTGTTATGATCAACTCAACCCGGAAGAATTCACTTACACTGAAATTCAACTATACAGAAAACTGAATAAACATTTTTTTTTCAGGTTTGGCATGAAATGCATTAATGCACCTTGCCTGTACATATGAAGTTGTTTTCAATATTATATTATCATGTTACATTCTGGTCTCTGTTATCAGGTTTAGATCATGGCTAAGGCACATCTGTCTTTGACCACACTGCAGTAGGAAACGATGTGTCACATCATATATTTTATTAGCCAGATCTACGCAGTGAACTCCAGATAACAAACACAGTACATCTTTCACATCACAACCACAAAGAAATCCCTTGCGATTTCAGGATTTGTATGACTCAACATTCATCATATAATGATACCTTCCTGTTTTTTCTAGTCCCGATCTATACAATAGGATGAATGCACATTGTCTTTTATGTGCACTTTGAGTGTCTGATTGTATACACGGTTATGTGATCTGTAGTTTTTCAAGGCAAAGAAACATCAGATTTAGACTTTGGGTTACCGTAATCCTGCACTATACAAGCGTATCCTTGTGCTTAGTTGAAAGTCAACAGGTTGAGTGTTAGATGTGTTCATACTATCCACCTTATTATTACTTCTTACAATCACCGGTCAGTCATTATTGGCAACAAAGAAACAATATTAAGGATATAAAAGATTTGAGGAACACGACTACCCTTCTTTGGCCTATATCTTAGCTTAAGAACTCCGATCTGTACTTGGAATTCTTTTCTTAATCACTGTTCATCAAACATAACCAAGCAACGGTATCTCAAATCACAATCACAATATTTGTGGCGAGCTGTTGCGTAGTACAAAGTCGTTTTATTGGTCATTTCATGTTCGTGCTCTGCCTACATATCCGCAAATAACGAATCAATGAAGCTATTTGGCGCAGATGTAGTCATGTTCATTGTTTGCTTGACCCATTTTTCATTTGCTATTTCGACTCTCTTCCAAGGCCTCCCGAGCAAATATAGACAGTTTTTGAGAACCACAGTTAATTACTGTCTTTTTCAAGTTTAGGTTTATGTAAGCTAGCCCCAAGTGGGTAACATGCGTGCATAAAGTGTATTTCATTTCTAGTGTACCTGCCTTCGCACACGGTGTCACACACCATATGCTTAATAATACGCCCATGCGCTCTTAAGCGGCAAGCACTGCACATTATCAGCCCGCCCAAGACCTTTCAGTGGTTTTATTCGGTCTGCAATGCCAGGACGCTTTGACTGGTCTGAGGAATTGTAATGGCTCAAGCACGACGGATCGTCTTTTTCTCCTTTTCTCGTACCGTAAATAAGTAAAAAGTATAAGAAAGATTACTTTAAACGTTGCTATCTCGCGTACAGTCAGGTGAATCAGACAAGTTTACTTATTGGAATGCTCACTGTATCGGAATTAATAAGGACGAAGTGAGCAATAAAACATTGCAAGAACATGCAAAAACTGATTTTCATAAGCGATTTCATAATCTTCTTTCTTCAGACTTCTTCAGTAAAGATAAGACGCATTAAAATATTACCATACATTTGGTTGGACTCAAAGCAGTGTTTATCTACAGTTCTTAATGGCATCTTTCCCATGCCGCTTCGGTAATTACCTGTTCTATGGATGTTAGGTAAATAAGCAGGAGTTCTAAAGTAACGCTTCCTTTGATAAACGAAATGGGCACGTGTTTTTTCGGGGGGAGGATAAAACTTTCCTTTCTGAAACCTTGCCCATGCCTGTCAACAAGTTTAATGTATTGCCTATTCAACCTTCTCTGAATTCATGGAGAAACCAGTTTCGTGGAATGTCTTGTTCTGTATAAGATTATGAAACGACTGGTGCAAGTTCATTGCCGTGCCGATCCAAAGTTATGTCAAGTCGCAACTAGTTGCAACATATGGTCTATGTAGTAAAGTATGTCGAAAGGTTAAAGTCCACTTCGAATAAATACATTGGGCGTCGCTCTGTGCACAAAGCGCCTGTCAATTCAGAAAATCATAGATGTATCTGAGTACATACAAAAGTTGTGCACGTTAGCACATGCACATTTTCATCCGCAAATCTTCCGTGATGCGGTGATCTGACCATAAGTATGACACGAACAACCTGCTTAATAATGCTTTTGCGTAAAAAGCGATAATTGTACCATTCCTCACATTCTTAACTTGAAGACTATAGAAAATATCGGAAGACACCGGGAACATGTTGACTTACCAGGAAGAATGAGTGGGAGTCAAGGCGGAGTTTATGGGCGCGGCGTGTGTTTCGCAACTGTTCCAATACACGAAGGCACTCCCCACTACTCGCATACAGATATAAACACACCCGCGTGAACAATACCTGTGTCTATGATGTTATCTAAGGAATAGATAAGAAAAATATACATGTATGCATAATTACCAACATGTAGGTTAAAGACGAATTCCGCCCTTTTTAAAGCTGATCTTTATTTTGAATTTCTTTTCCGCAACTCACAAGCCACAATTTTCCATAAGTAATATGTACATTCATGTCAACATAGCAACAGCATCTCGTGCACTTTTTCATACAAACCTATATACCACATGAATAATGCACTCGTATACAGGAGTATGTTTTAGCTACTTGTGTGTCTTTTAAGACGATTTTACACTCCACAGACGGAGCGATAATGCTGGGTTATCATCTCACCATTGACACTAATGGAGATCCTTGACTAAAATTCTTCAGCTAGACCACAGGTAAATAGCCTTCGGCGCACGTGGCAAATGCAAATAATCAGTAGATACTACATGAATGTTGGATATTCCATCTTTCTATCTGCACCATATGACCCCTGGTTGTTGAAAATGCAAACAAAATAATTAATCTATTGAAGAAAAATGATAACTTGTAATTTGGTTCAGAGCTTAGTGACTCATTGGTAGAATATCAGTTGAAAAATACATTCGGATGTGCAATGAAGATCACATCATCTGCGCATGCAGAGAAAAACGAAGAACGATACAGTTTGAACAGAGAAAATGTCGAAATTATTTGTTTGCAACAAAACAAGCGTAGTGCATGCAGAGAATAAATGATGAACGATATAGTTTGAACAGAGAAAATGTCGCAATTATTTGTTTGCAATAAAACAAGTGTAGTGCATGCAGAGAATAAACGATGAACGATACATTTTGAGCAGATAAAATGTAGCAATTAGTTGTATGCAACAGACAAAATAGTCGTAGTGTATGCAGACTAAATGATGAACGATATATTTTGAGCAGAGAAAATGGGGCAAATGATAATGTGTCAGTTGAAGCCTATGAACAATAGGCTTCGAGCAGAAGCAATGTGATAAACAATAGGTAGTGAGCAGGAGTAATGTGATCAACAACAGAGTGTGAGAAGGAGCAATGTGATCAACAACAGAGTGTGAGAAGGAGCAATGTGATCAACAACAGAGTGTGAGAAGGAGCAATGTGATCAACAACAGACTGAGCAGACTTGAGCATATGATCTCAGTGAGGAAAAAGAGATGTCATCCACAATATATTGGGAACAGAAACAAAAGCTATTAACAGTGTGGTCAAGAGTATAGGCTAAGCCTGAAACAGCTGCCATTCTCAGCTGTCGCAGGTAGGCTTGTTTATCGATTAAACGTCCTGTCGTTGATGTTATATGAACAGTTGCCCAGAGCAAATGATAAACAGCCTAGAACCCATCGGGCCCATATGAATGCTAAATTAAATAAAGAGTATATATGTCTAGAATGTTGATTGTGTGTTTATCATATAAAAGGACGTGTTTGGAAAAACCTTTAAAATTTTGCAGAATTTCCGAAGGGCGCGTGTGTCTGTCCGAAGTAGGTCCCCCCCCAAAAAAGTATTCCGACCACACAGTTGTTTTCAACTATAGGACAACCCTTTATTAACGCGCGCATGAAAAAATGTGCCGTGAGTGCAGTATAAATATGCAATCAAACGTGATATGTACAGGCACTATAATCTACCTGCATTCCTTTCGCATAGCTTTGATGTTGTATGGGCTGTATTATAGTCATTTTTGCTTCTTGTTTTGTAGTGCGTTTTCTTTCACCTACTGGTTATGCATGGATAATTTATAATTAAATTATATGAATGGCAAAGCTATATTATCCTCCTAAGCTTTTGAATGCAACTGACGAAAGTGACTAAAAGGTTGTGTGATGCGTTTCAGCCAGCGCCTCGACGATGTACGGATTATATATTGCAATTGGTCACCACTTTTTAAGTATTGTACAATATCATTCCTTAACTCCCTGCATGGGGCATGTATGGGTCTTATCATTCCATTCCCACCTAGTAAAGGTTTCAAAAGTCCTCTCTATCACCGCCTTGTTGTTGTATGGATTGCATAATGGTTCCCTCCGCCCATTGCAGGTGTTATGTAATCCTTTTTTCACCATCTGTGAGATATATGGGTTGTTTACCTCAATTCCTTGTCGATGGGCCATGTATGCCTTGTACACTGCGTTTATGCTACTCACTGGGGAATGTGTGTCTTGTGCTACACATTTATGCCACTCTCTGGGGCATGTATGCCTTGTACAATACGTTTATGCCCCTCACTGTGGAATGTATGCCTTATACAACACGTTTCTGCCTCTCACTGGGGGATGTATGTCTTGTACAATACATTTATGCCATCCTCTGGGTAATGTATGCCTTGTACACTGCGTTTATGCCCTTCGCTGGGGAATGCATGCCTTGTACAGTGCGTTTATGCCACTCACTGGGGTATGTATGCTCTGTACAATACGTTTATGCCCATCACTGTGGAATATATGCCTGTGGAATATATGCCTTATACAATACGTTTGTGCCCCTTTCTGGGGAATGTATGCCTTGTGCGTTTATGCCACTCACTAGGGAATGCATGCCTTGCGCAATGCGTTTATGCCACTCACTGGGGAATGTATACCTTGTGTAATGTGTTTCTGTGAAACTCAGGGGAATGTATGTTTTATATAATGCGTTTATGCCACTCTGTGGGGAATGTATGCCTTGTATAATGTGTTTCCGTCACTACCTAGGGGATGTATGCCGTGCATAATGTGTTTTTGTAACGATCTAGGCAATGTATGCCTTGCGTAACGCCTTTCTGCAACTACCTATGATGTATGAGCGATTTATTCATCAGCTGGGCGATGTATTGCTTTGTAATGCCTTTCCTTGCAAATCGGGATTGTTTGGTATCTTTCCTTCACCGCCTGTAAAAATATACATGCAGCACAAATCAATTTTCCTCAGTTATAATTTATTCTAACTGCATGTTCGTGTAATAACAGCTTCCATGTTTACATTTTACATTCAGCAGCACTAAAGTGCTGAAGTGATGTTCCATCCAGGATGCAAAAAGGCCTTGCATCCAACAAAGTTCCATAAGCCCTTGGTTTTGTTCCACTGGATGCAAATAACTATGATAATACAGGTGATATAAATTACTATGATGTACACATTTGCTTTAGGAAAGGGAAGATTATTTACTAAGGTTTATGTACAGGTCTCTTAATTTGTCATTCTTATACTGGCCATTCCATTTTTGGTTCCATAATACCATTAATTTGTAGCTTGAAGGCGGTGTGAAGTTTCCAGATATCTTACTAAATAATAAATGTTGATACAGAACGTAATTCCGGATTAATTTTAAATATCAAAATCATGCTTATGTCACCTCTCAAATCTCCCCACGATTGTATAGCAGAACATGAATGGATGCCTATTTATACCGTTGGTATAAGCACAAATTGATTTCGCATTGCGCAACACCTTATAAATATGCTAACATGCCCTCGAATTCAAAACGTGAATTCATTAACGGTGTCCTAGCAAAGTAAATAGACCTCTCCAATCAATACACAGACTCCACTTTATAAACACGTTGGCACAGACAAGGACAATGAGTTCGAATGCGAAAAATCCCAGATTATTTATTGAACAAATAGAGAACAGCCGTCCGAAAATAGCGACTGTCCAGCACAGATTTTTTTATGGTCGTTTAAAATCATAGGGGACAATTTATTTTACAGTCAAGTGTTACTTGAAATCAAGTATCCCTCCTAGCACGAGGGATCCAAGTCCGTAATCTGGAGTAATCCATCTCCCATAGTCTGGAGTAATCCACCTCTCTTAGTTTGGAGTAATCCACCTCCCATAGCCTGATCACTGAAAACCCTTCTGAGTTTAAGTCGCAGCCGAATTATCAGTGGCTGGATTCGAACATGCGACCACACAAATTAGGGTCAGATCGGGTGCCATCAAGGCTTCAGATAAATTATCCAACGTGGACCTAGAGAGTTCACATTTCATTGTTATAGTATAAGTCTTCGTATGAAAGCCTTGGTGACGGCAGTGAACAGTTCTGAGGTAGTTTTTGCGCTCTGCATTGGAATGTCAGTAGTTTTCTATTCCCTTTTTTATGAGAATGGCGTTCCTCCAGGAATGCGAGACAATATATCTATTCCCCTACTACCCCATACCACTCATACCCCTACCTCCCACCTCCCTCCTCCCACCTCACCCACACAAACACTTGGCGTTGAACAATTCCTTTCTATAGCCATCAGTTAATCATTGTACACATTTAAGGCCAGCACTTGATTAAATGCAGTCACGTTGCAGGCTACTAATAGTCTAATATTTACGGCCCTATTGCTAATATCATTAGTACTTCCCACTGTGGTAATGTTAATAGTAGTCCAGTATTCCCATGCATGTTTCTGGCTATTGCTTCGCTGTGCATGATTGAATGTAGCAACATCCTTGAATGTTATTTAGCCAAGAGATCTGGTCATGGATTGCCTATATCCTCCTGGCCTTATAATTAAGGAAGAATCGGTAGTAACTTTAGGAAACACGTTGTAGTTGTCCAAAGCTTTATAAAAATTCATGCTTTCGCATAAATCGTTTCCAGTACTTTATTCTGAAAGTGAAATTACGCAAAGGTTACAACCATGAAGGTTTTAGTTTCTCTACCTCAGGAAGAATTTCAGGTGGTTGGCCATGTGTGATGGTAACTCCTCCCAAATCCATGCTTGATCACCTCCACCCAAGAGATGTGATCATCTTGTGAACAAGACAAATAATAAGAAAAAGGAAGCTTACAGGGCACAGGTTATTCCATCAGGCTCCTCTTGTTACCATCTCAAGAAGCATTATATATGTTGATCAGGTGCTAACTCACCTTGAAAACAAACATTTTTATACGCTAATCTATGAAAGCATTTGCTACTACTTATATTGTAACAATTCAAACTACTAACAGTACAAACTTTTACAAATAGTAAAAACCAGAGCAATGTCGACAGTGTGATAGTTGGCAGATAGACCTAACCGGTGAAATACGGCCTCTTGTTAGCTCTTTAGTCTAGCTGTTCCTAGAATTGTTTGGAAGGTAACAACTTGCACACCCTCTAGCATAATTGTTTGAACAGAATTAACTGAAAAAATGTTGTGGAATTTATTGCAATTTATTAGACGTCACTGCTCTAAAATTACTCAAAACGCCGTGTTGCCATCACACAGAGGGGATGCTTAGTTCACCGGCAGAATCCCGGTTTATATCATAACTGAAAAGACTATAGTACTGAGAGTAAAACCGGTGAAACACGGCTCATGTCAAATGATCTCACATAGGCTAATATTCTGTTCACATAAATGCAAAATTGCCACAAGGCTTAAAGGGAAAAATTAAGTGGTGTTAATTGGAATTTAAAAGACGTCACTGATCTAGATAACTATGCTTAAATCATTAAATAGCATTTATTTCGATTTTAAACTATAACTCACATACGTTGTAAAATTGCCCAACATAACACACATGGTCAGAAGAAGTCATAATTATTTCGTTTTCATTATTGTGTTCTTCTTTTCAGAGGCCACTGCGCGAACATTTACATCTGAAAATGACAGCGGTGTGGAATATGACACGTCAGGTGGTGTTGTTTCTAGAGTGTCGTTTCGCTTTAAAAACGGACTGGAAACTGTTATGGGGTATCTGACGGAACCGAATTCAAAAGAAATATTCCTTCAGACAGATGCCAGAGAAATGTTGACTATATTTCATGACGGCAAGAGGGTGTACTTCACATTAATGGAACCAAGCCCTCACAACGGTATGCCTCACACACACGAGCTTTTACTGTCATACTTTTCACTGAATCATTGAACACTTTTCTTTATTTTTAAAAAGACAAAATCTGAATCACGTAGTGCATAGTACATTTGTTTGTGCGATGTATTGCTAGCATGTACAGAAGTAGGAATGATTTTTGTATCTATTACCACTATACACAATACCTTCAGGTATCATATATTGCCCTATATCACTACCTGTCACGTTTTTTTCACTCCATTATTTTGTTTACGAACCATTTACTAGTAAATAATATGTAACATTTTACTCATATCTTGCAAATAGGTTGACATAGTAAAAATATGTGTTATAAAACGTTTTACATACAGATTCCACAGGCTACGTTGCCATGGATACTTCTCGAGAATGGCATACAGTAATCTTGACTTTCAAGGAGAGAGAGGCAAGATTAGAAGTTGATGACGTGTCCTATTACAGTTATTTGAAGAAGGTCCCTCAATTAAATAAGAAGGTAAAGCAAATAGCATCAGAAAAAGCTATTTCCCCAAAAGACAAAGTCTGAAAAACAGCATTTGTTTCTGAGCAGGGTAAGTATATAGAAGATCTCAGACGAGTGGTCATCTCATATGAAAGTTAAGAAAAATCTGAGTCAGTTTTGGGTTTGCTCCAAGATTTACCGAGGAACATTTAAATTCCTTCGAAAGCTATGTCATGGTTTTTTGTCACTTCATAAGACTCCAGTTCTGTGGTAAACATCTTCACATACCTGCAGAAATCCCAATCACATCATGCAGTAAAACTACGAAAATATGCAATCCATCAATAATTGTAGCCACACCAATAATGCTCAACCTAAAAATATTTTCGTTGAAGATATTTTGCATATGATGTTCGTTAAAATCACAACACACGTAAAAGCTAGCAACATATCCAAAGTACTTTCTTCATGACTTTCATCTGAAATGAATAGTCTTGCCAAATACTCTATTTTTATGGTTTTTTTCTGAAAAGGAAAGTATAAAAGAAATCATTTAAGGTCCCAAATTTGCGGGTCACCTGATAACTTCTTTTCTTAAGTGTTAAAAGGTGTAAATATTTAAATAATTCCTCACAAGTTTAAAGGGGATGCGAAAAGACTTATATATGGTACATTATTCATGAGACTCATTTTCAATGTGTTTTATCCTCGTCACTGCAAAGTGTAATTCAGTATTCGGGGTCGCCATTGGTATGTTCTTGCTTTGTGAGCGTTTATGCCCTACATAGTTGTAACGGTTTCCTATGTCAATGTAAAATGTATTCCTTAATAATCGTCATCCTCAGTGTTTCACTTATAAAGTGATTTTTTTAAATGTGTCAATTATGAGCTGATGTGACCAGTGGAAAAAAAGTCCGTGCTAAGTTAAAAGTGCACATCGGTACCAGGAATAGATTTCGTGCGGCTCAGTTCTAACACAACCTCGGTAGCAAGCACACTTTTGGTGCGGCTCAATACACTTTATTACAGGATAACCTCGGTACGCAGCACAGTTCATCGGTGACTTAGTACACTTTATTACAGGACAATCTCGGTACCAAGCACAGTTTTGGGGCGGCTCAAAGAACTTTACTACAGCACAACCTCGTTACCAAGCATCGTTTTAGAGTTGGTTAAGTGAATAGTGAATACAGCAAAATCTTGGTACGAAGAAGTTTACATGCGGTTCAGTGCAGTTTAATACAGGACAGCTTCTATACCAAGCACAGTTTTGGTGAGGTTCACTGCACTTCATTACAGGAAAAGTGCCGGACCAAGCACAGTGCAATCTATTGCAACAAACTATCGGTACCAAGCACAGTTTTGGTGCTGCTCAGCTCACTGTATTACAGGGCAATCTCGGAACCAAGCATAGTTTTGGTATAGCTCAGTGCATGGTATAGCTCAATGCACGATATCAAGGATGATTTTAGTCTGGCTAAGTGCACTTCATTACAACTCAATCGCGGTAACAAGCATAATTTTGGTTCGGTTCAGTGCACTTTATTACAGCAAAACCACGGTATAAAGGATAGTTTTGGTTTGGCTCAGTGCACTTCACTACAATGCAAGCGCGGTAACAAGCACAGTTTTGGTGCGGCTCAGTACTCTTCATTAGAGCATAACTTGGGTACCAAGCATAGTTTTGGTGTAATTCAATTCACTTTATTGGTTCACCTCTGAACCAGGTACAATTTTGGTGCGGCTCAGTGCACTTCATTACACTACAACCTCGGTACCAAGCAGTGGTTTTGTGCGACTCAGTGCACTCTATTACAGCCCAATCTCGGTTGCAAGCATAGTTTTGGTGCGGTTCAATGCATTTTATTACAGGACCACCTCGGTACCAAGCACAGTTTTGGTGCGGTTCGGTGCACTTCTTTGCAGCATAACCTGGGTACCAAGCATATTTTTGGTGTAGTTCAATGCACTTTATTACAGCACAATATCGGTACCAAGCATAATTTTGGATCGACTCGATGTGCTTTTTTACAGGAAAACCTAAATATCTTTCAATGAATGCCATCATTTTTTAAATTATTACTCATTTACCAAGAAATGTTTCTGTGTTACTGCATATACATTGTTGTGCCTTCAGATAACCATTGGCAAAAGTTTCACTGGATGCTTGGATGATTTCATGTTGAATGGTGAAGACATACAAGGTTCTGCACTATTCGACAAACTGAAGGAAGGTTGTACTGTAAGTGGGAATTCATTTCCGTTTTTGAACTTGGTTAGCATGTTAACAGTGGCTGTTGTTTAGGCTATAACTGTCTCGTTATTGGTGTGATATATGTTATTTATTGCCGTTGATTGATGCGGGTACCATTGCCTGTTTCATTACTAAGCTTAGACAGAGACGCGGAAATTCCTCTCGTCTTTATATATTGCTAAAATTTGATAAGCTAATTTCATACTGTCCATTTTCTCAGCATTTCCGAACTGATCTTACGATTATTGACACGGTACGCCCATTTTGGTTAACGACTGGTATACAGGCTCAGGGGCAGCATACAGTGTACTGAATGTTGCGTATGGCTGTGTTGTGTTCATGGTTATTTTGACATCGATTTTGACACATATCGTTTAGTTTGTATTAAAGCACAGAATGTGTGTTTTCTAGAAACAGACTTATGGTTGCTTGGATGTTCCTGCAAAGGCTTATGGCAGAGATAGGATCACTCTTAACTCTTGTTTTCTTTCTAAGAGCAGACTTACGTCTAATTGCTTTTTTGGGTAATTTTATTTTTATTTTCAGTTTCCTCCTTATCTGGCTTCATACACAGGACCTAATTCATTTTTCAACTTCTCGGTACCGACAGAGACAAAGATGACGTTTTTAAAACTGACCTTTGGATTTCGGATATTTGCTCTTCCCACTGAGTTAGCAGTATTTGATTTTGATTCAGGGGCGACAATCCAGGTAAAGAGTTTTATTATTATTGCCACCTATAATGTAACAAACTATTACTTTCCCTGTAGTTTTTTGAATTATAGTTACGGAATTTACCCATGCATTTCATTATTGGAGCTAAACTTGAAATATCTGAAGACTTTGTTCTTATTCTCAGAGCAAAGCTGAAAATTTAATTGATATATACATTTCTTCTTAAAGCAGATTGACGGCAAAGAATGTTATTAATTTTGCAGCTGTATTGGATCTGGATAGAGATATCATGGTTATAATACATTTCTGTGCAAATGTAAACTTTTAAAGATGCCCTCATGTATTCAGTAGAATTTTAGTTCAAATAATTCACTTACTGTCTAAAAACAATTGTGTACAACATGTACACAAGATGTACACCTTAATTGTGAACAAATTTGCACAGGAACATTCATGCATATCATGCATAGCACGTCTTTGTGTAACTAGATTTTCGATGTGTGCCAAATTGTGTACCGTGATACACATCTCATTTATATTGCGAGCTCTGAATATATATAAAACAGTACACATTTGCTTTTTCAGACCAAATATGTATTATCCAAATTTACTCGGTCTATTTCAATTACTACAAATTGCCTAAATTGCTGATGTTTTGGCACTAAAGTATATCTTGCCTGATTGCTGCAACAATATTCTCTTTCTGAAAACGTTATATTCAACAGTTGAAATTAAAATCTGGGTTGATCATCATTTGCTGAATGTGATGTTTTCAACTGAAGCCTTTTAAAACTTGAAATGAGTTTTAATGCTTTTCCCGTACCTTTGTATGTCTTTCTACTATCATCAACATATTCGTGTGAATCACGTAGTTTTATTGTGTTTTTTTTAAAACATAATCAGGATTTAAAAAAGTTTCATAAAAATAACCCTAATGACTGATTTTATATGACAGATGAGCCCAGTGCATATCTGAATTGTTTGTGCGTACACTTGATAGGTGCTCTTGGTGAACAATAGCTCAATAATTCAAGTGAATGGTGAAACAACACCAGGGGCAAATGGACAAACTGAAGGTATAAGTTTAGATTCTATTAGTTGTTAAATTTTAGCGCATCGGGCTTACTTATAAATACCAAAGAGTGCGAAGCGTCTCGATTGTATTTTACATAGGGACCGTCCATGAAGTACATACGTTCAAATTCCGAACATTTTTGACACCTCCTCCTTCTTGTACAAAATGCCTGAAATCTCCCAGCCACCACCAATATATTGTGAATATTGCTTATCGGTACAATAGCTCGTATCTTATTTGTACCTTTACGTCGCAAATTTTTGTTTTGTAACGTCAACCAATTAATGACACCCCCCCCCCAACTGAATGTACTTACTTTACGGACGACCCCTTCCTCTTTACTGAAATATGCCAGACTATCATAGCATTCAGTATTTTTGTGCAAATGGGTACTTTATGTTAAGTGTGATATAAGTACAAAACTCTGTAAACTGTTGAATTCTGTAGCTAGCTTTAAACTGTGCTTGGGAATCACTTTTGTATGATTTGACCTGTTTTCCCGCCCTTTCTTAGAAGTTTGGCATACTGGATTGCAAACTTTATCATTGAATGTCACCCTTTTGCTCGATAATGTAACAATATGGAAACCTGCATCCACAGATTAGCTTAGGCCTATGCATGAATATACTCATTTCAAACTGATTACTTTTCAGCGACTGACCTGAATGACGGAAGTTATCATAGCCTGTTAATGGAGGTAAACCTTGGGGAACAATTTAATATCATAATTGATAAGAAGTACGTGTATAGCTTCACATCAGCTGTATTCAAGACTCCTACACCAACAGGATTTGTTGCCATTAATCTGGGTACGTTAAAATACTTGTCCCTGTATATTGCTGTGTATAAATACACAATAGATTACTGGTATTTGCCCTTAGAAATAGTTTGTAAACATTATGAAAACTGTATAGCTATGTACCAATAGTTACATTACCTGTAGAATAAGATATTTGCCACGAAATCCAGAAGTAAGAAGTTTATGTTTTACCCATTGGTTTTCGGTTTATAAACGGTAAATGCAATCAAATGGTATCCGTGACTGCAAGTGGTCAGTGATGTCCTCGTCAAGCTGTTCAGTATTAATTTTGTTAACGCTTACTATTTTCTAGAGATAAGGGCATTTACTTTGCATGAGCTGGATATGAATCGCTGATAACTTTTTAACAGGGAGCAATACCCAAAACGGCGGAGGAATAGAAGGATGTATGCGAAATGTTCTACTTCAACTTGGCAGTGCATCAAACAACACCACAGATTTCTACCTTTCCGATTTCTCCCAAAACAACGCTATCACTGGACAGTGTTCCTTTAAGGATTTGTAAGTTTTTATTTTAGTCGTTGTGTAAATATGAAGGATGAGATATAATGTATCCTTAAGGACAAGCTGAACATTTGTTTGTTTAGAGTAATCTTACATCACTTAGTAATATAGATGAACATCAGGCTTTGAAACATTTCTAATCCTGGAAAATACATTGTTGGCATAGGCATAAGAAGTTTCCAAAAATGGGGGGGGGGGGCTGTGCGGGGGGGGGCTGTGTGGGGGGGGGGAAGGGACTATCACAGCAAATTGGCCGAGGGGGTTAGTGCCAGCGTGGCGTAATGATGCAGGTTACTCACACCAATGCGGTCACTGTGGGTTTAAGTCCAGCGCATGATGGCTTCCTCTTCGGCAGAGCGTGGGAAGGTCTGCCAGCGACTTGCGGATAGTCGTGGGTTTTCCCCGGGTTTCCTCCCAATCAATCCCAAATCAAACGAATAAAATAAATAAATTTAGTCGCGATTCTCCACACTGTTTATCCTTAATTAGTATCATTAGTTCTAAATAGAAAGCAAGAGTAACGTTTCAGGCAAAACCGAAGTGTTCAGCCACTTTTAAACCTTATAATGGGCAAAGTATTTTTTCCCACCACAAGTATAAGGTTTTGAACAGTGACTTAGACCGAAAGAACTTAAAATGCGTTGCCTATTATTAACAACGTGCACGTTTCCGTTCGTTGTTTTAGATGTATCCACGAACCGTGTGCACACGACGCGCCATGTACTCAGACCAAGACAAAAGACACATATTCCTGCGTCTGTGGGAATTCAGACGAGGGATCAGATTGTCTTACAGGTAAGTGCCCATAATACAGAGCTGTTTGAGTGCATGATCAAAATAGACTTCTATCACTTGTTTGACCTTAAAACAATGAATATGGCAGTCCAATGATTTTTCTCCACTTTAGCGTGACACGCGATGTTTGGAATTGTCTTGAGCCATTTTAACTGAATGATAAATATAAGAACTAGATTTAATCCCTATTGTTTTTATCACGTAATAATTAGGTATTTAAAGTGATGCTTTATTACTGCTTTACATTGATTTGCACCAATTTGTGTCATTCCAGCTCGCATAACCACGCAGGTTTGCGAACAATCATCCGAATCCTCAGTTAGTACAGAAATTGATCCCGATGCCACGGGACCCATTCCTTCCTTCTACGTTAAGTGCACTAAAGGTATGTAGCATTGTCGGACCCTTCACTGTATACACAGATAATAATATGGCCCGTATTCTTAAACAGAAACTTCTGGAGTACGATGCCTAAACTTCAGTGAAGCCAAAAAATATATAAATAAATAAATAAATAAATAAATAAATAAATAAATACATACATATCCGTCACGCAGTGGAAATGGGGCTGTATACCCTACACATCCAAGTCATTCACAGTAAGGCCATAGAGGGAATTGTTCCCCTGGGCTCTGCCAGGTTTTCTCCCACCACAATGCTGGCCAGAGTCGTATAAATGAAATATTCGTAAGTACAGCGTATAAAGCACCAATCAGATAAAAGAAATTAAATAAATTAGCGGTGAAATGAGCGATCACGAGATTTCAAACAGAAGTGAACGGCAAAGAATATGACAACACAAACCCTGGGAATTATTTCTTAGTGGTGAAGTTGTCAAACGCTTTATGACAGCAATAGTGTATTGACATCCTTTTTAAATAAAATTAATATCTGTTATAACGACAACGGGTTCCGCTGGCAAGAATGGATGGAAACAACACGCGTACTCAAGAGACATCGATTTTCATCAGAATTATTTTATGTTCGCAGAGGGTGACACAACATGGACCGAAATACCGACAGAGCAAGTTGGAGACGTTAATATTGCTGAAAACGAGTATCCGTACAGAAAGGAGATCGACTACCAAAACAAAGTTACTCTACAGCAGCTAGAGAGTCTCATCACTCGCAGCTGGGAATGCAAGCAAATGATCTCTTTTACCTGTGAAGATTCTAGGCTGATGCAAAAAATGGGTCAGTAAGATTAGTTTGTATTTTAAATATTGTGAACATCTATGACTGCATTTATTGCAAGGCAAGTAGGTAAAAACCATTTAGCAGTAAATCCAAGTGATGTTGATAAACGAGATGCATTTCCAAGAATGGAATACTCTTTCCACGACAGGCCTTTCGAATTGCATGATTCCAGACCGAAGACCAAAGACCTCTTGCTGAAGGGGCCACCTCTGTTACCTGATGACAGACTGTGTGGAGCTATCTGAAATCCCCAAAAATTGAGAGTGGCCGCTTTTAACATGGATACGCCATCTGATCAGGAATACTGAGGGAAAGAAGTGAAAACTAACCTGTATGATAATCACTTCTTTACCAACAAAGCTTAAACAAGTGAAATAAAACAATCAGTATTTTACGTATTGCTTCTTTACTTATGGATCGGTGCGCCCGGTTAATAAGCAAATGATTGCCGATAATTCTGAAGTTATACAAACATCTATTATACAGTTCAGTCGAACAGATTTCTTGTGTGATTTCAGCTGGCACTGATAAGCCATACGGTTATTGGGAAGGCGGGTCAGAAAAAGTGCCACACTTTTATTGGGGTGGTTCGAATTCCAGCTCTCTCTATAAATGTGCTGGAGGTAACCCATGCAAATGTGATAATAGTACTACACGCCCGGCAACGGACGCTGGAAACTTGACTACGAACATGGACTTGCCTGTTGCTGCAGTTGTCTTCAATGAAACCTCGGATAGGACGACCGATACATCTGCAAAATATATGGTTGGCCCTCTGATGTGCAGACACGATCGTTCGTATTCGATTATTGTAAACTTTTCATCTTAATGCGTTTTTAGTTTCTTCCTTTTAAACACAAAGATGTATGATGTGTCCTGTGAGTAATTGAACTCATACAGTTCGTTTCTTAAACCTAACTTTTTAGATACGATTCAGGATTGGCATATTTCGCTTGTATGCCATGAATACTTTCTCTCTGGCAATAAAAATGCTTCAATCATATGTGTAATAAATTTTATATGTACCTTATATATTGTTATGTGCGTAACAACTAATCCTTGTCGAGGCCATCACACTTTCCAGTGCTAGTAATAGAGTACTATTTTATGGGTGTCTCCAAATGATTCCATTGAAAGTTGTGCTTTCTGTTTCTGTATAATTGTGTTGTTATTTTAGGATATCTGGATGACTCGTCGGCAGTCACCTTCAATGGGACCACATCTCTGGCAATTAATTCTGTTACGGGTGACACTCCTGTTGACATATCCTTCATGTTTAAGACAACCGTGGCGCAGGGCTATCTCGTACACTCTGAGGTCATAAAGCGAGAAGGAGACCCCGACTTGTATTTCTCGGTCAAAATATCTGGTAAGTGTTATTTGCCAAAGATTTTCATCCCGAGTGCCAATCAGTGGTGACTATAGAATATTGTGAATGTAGGTTTGTGGACAACAGCAGCTGTGAACTTCATATCTCGCAATCTCAATCAGTCAGTTCCGAAACATTCACACCCGATATGTGACAAAATGAAGAGTTAAATTGTCGTGTAGCACAACAGGCACTTGGTAAGTTACAAAAGTAAGAAACACTATCAGGTCTTAGCAAATATTTCCTAGAGCGAGCATCGGATTTCATGTATTGGTGTTTTACGCCATCCTCAAGAATATTTCACTTATGTGATGGCAGCCAACATTAACCCACGACCGTCCACGTATGACTGAAGAGGGACACTGTTCTAATTATTCGTTAATTTATTCTCCTCATACATATGTAAACTTTTGTTTTAAATTAAATAATGTAGATGTTAATTTTTCGTACATTTGTATCTCACATACATGACTTTTTATGACGGATGTATAGCTGATCCACTTTTATTCTAAGCATACCTGTTTTCTAGTCACTGGGTTCGAACGTCTTCAATGATATTTGTCCAAATATAAACATCTCAAAGGACTTTTTATATTGCACGATTCTCTTTTTAGGGATTTGCTCACCAGTTTTAACCTAAGTTGCTTTTATCAATAGGCATCAAACATTTGTTAATCTGTAATAAATAATAAAATTTTACTTTGATCTTTCCTTAATTTTTAACAAGAACAAGAAATATTTGTTTATATTTACAGGAAAAGAAGAGTTATCAATAACTATTCAGTCGAGAGAGGTGTTTGTCAAATCTTTCCCTGTCCATGTAAACACCAAACTGGACAGTGGGGTATGGCAATTTTTTTACTTCGAAATGAACCACAATCAAGCATTCGTGAAAGTCGCCTTAACTGGGACTTCAGCGTATATATGGAGAACAGATAACTTTCTACCAAATCCAAAGTTGTACCCAACCGACAAGATCTTTGTGGGTAAGTAGTATTATTCAAACCGGATGTTTTATGAAAGAGCAATCTTGCATCATACCTGACAAGAAACTATTATATTTTCCTCCGGGCGTCGTATAGGTGAAATTTCCTAGAGTATGACATAACACACCAGTACATAAATCAATAAAGAAAATACATGGCAACTATACTGGACCAGTGTGTAGATTTTAACCAAAACTATGCTAAAGTAGTAGCTGTACGATAACTGTGGGTGTATACTATAGTTTAGGTCTAAATTACACGCAAGACGCATAAAAGCCTTACGAGTATCGATGATTCAAATAACATCAAAGCACTTAAAAGGAATTCAGTTATAATTCGATGTGTGATTAGCACAGTTGATTGCGACACAAAACGGCATAGCGCCACTATGCCGTCATACACTAAGGGGACATCAAGGACAGATAATCGTGAAGAGAACACCAAGCTTCACAAAACTGGGAATCGATCATCAAAAAATAGTTATTTTTTAAACGTCTAGCATTTTTTGTTCTTTACATCAATTCGGATCCGTGTTTGAGATAGCACTATAGGGTATGCTATGCCAGTTTTGCGAAAACATAACTCAGTCGAAACAGTTCACCTTTAACGACCGTTTCATTTTGATATGAAATATGTTTTTTTTTATTTTCTAGACGTTTTCTTCTTCATGAAAAAATATCGTACATGGAAGACCGATATATTTGGAAGATCTATAAATAAATGAATTCAAAAACTAGACGTTAAAACATTAGTCTTTGTAGTCATATTTTTATATAAATGCACCATTAATGTTTTGTAAGGGTACCACTGTCGGAGAGGAAAAATGATATACAAACGTCTTGTTCAACTCTCAGACAGCGATAAACCATACACAAGATTAAAGAAAGAAACACGAAGACGCTTGAATAAGTTCAGTACATATATTAAAAAAAAAATAGACAAATAGTGCAACTGACAACAATATACAAAACAATACAGATAATTACAAAAATATATAGTTTCTTACTGGTGACAGTGTCCAAATCCGGATGGAATATTCCGGGTTCCAAAGGCAAGTCAGTTCACTTAAATATAGAATCCACACTTCTTGGGAATTCTCAAATAGAAAGATGCCATTCCTGTAGTGACGAACAGCAGAGGTCACGCTACCCCGACTGTGGTATATATCCAACTCCCGGCAAGGTTCAACTTCCTGGGTAGACGAGTTGTATGTTACACTCCTCGGAAATACACAGTCGCTTTCAGGGTAAACTGGGATGAAATTTACGTAATCGCACAAAGAAACAATGAACAATATTTATTTTATTTTTGTTTATTTTATCGGTGTTTTACGTCGTACTCAAGAAAATTTCACTTATACGACGGCGGCCAGCATTATTGTGGGAGGAAACCGGGCAGAGCCCAGTGGAAATCCATGACCATCCGCAAGATGCTGGCAGACCTTCCCACGTACGGCCGGAGAGGAAACCAGCATGAGGTATGCTTGAACTCACAGTGACCGCATTGGTGGGAGGCTTCGGTCATTGTGCTGCGTTAGCGCGCCAACCGACTGAGCCACGGAGGGCCCCCAATGAGCAATACAACCTCCTAAAGAACGTTTCAAACCAAATAGCAAGTGGCGAAACACAGACTCATGAAGTGATACAAACAGAAAAATGAGTACAAAATGACAAAATTGTCGAATGGTATGAAAACCAAGAGCCAATGATATCACAGCAACATCCCTAAGTAGACGCAAATGTGGCTGCTTTCAAGTGGACAAGTGTAAAAGACTGTGAGCTTTACAACTTTGTCGCTCATATTTATACACAAACGTAAAGAAAATTGTGAGGAGTTTGGTCGTAAACATGTTTACAACAGGGGTACATCTTTGCAGAATGTACACTTTATGTACAGTGACACAAAACTGATATACGACGGCGCCCAGCTTTATAGTGGAGGGAAGCCTGGCAGAGCCCCGGGGAAATCCAAAACCATCCGCAGGTTGCTGGCATTTATTCCCACGTACGGCAGGAGAGGAAGCCAGCATGTGCTTGACTTGAAACCGCAGCGACCTCATGGGTGGGAGGCTTCTGTGTCATTGCGCTGCCCTAGCGAGCTAACCAACAGAACCACGGATGTCTCACAAATTATGTTTAAAATGGACGTATATCTACATTCAAAATAAATATATATTTTTGACAACACTGTTGTTGTCGGTCTGTCTGTCCATTCAATATATATTAACATATTTTCAATACTCTACTCCTCCTGAAGGTTTTGTCTGATATCAATGAAAATTGGTCTAGACTATATCAAGATACATAAATCGTAGTATCGATTTTTCATTTCTATGATCGGTTGTCCGTCCGTGTATCTGTTCATCCAGCATATGTTGACATTCCTTTCAAAATGCTATTAGTTACTGTTACAGTTTTTCTCTAATTTCAACAAAACTTGGTGCAAGAGAATCAACATACATATTTCTTACTATTGTTTTTCAATTTTGATTGTCCATTATACATACATGATTTTGTAATTGACTCCGTGATAATTTTGTCCCAACCAGTAGAGCTACTTGTACTGTACCTCTATTCAGAGGCTCTGAATGTAAACGTTCTGATTTTCATATTTACACAGGAGGATCGCCTAATGGATCGATGGGATTTAATGGGTGTATAAAAAATTTGAGAATTCGGGGGAGATACTTCGATGTTTCGGATCGCGCTAGTGATGGGATAATTAAAGGTGAGCAAACATTATTTAAAATATGTATTTGATCTAATTTCTAATGCTGCTGTCACTTTTATGGGTGGGCAAACCGATCAAGCCTATGAGATACAGCTACTTAGCAAACTTCCTTATTGCTAAAATTCGGAACACAGTCATCGAAAACTGAATTTAATCCTGCGACTTCATTGGTCAGGGGCTACATTGATTTTGCCGGATGACCGTTTGTCCAAAGAAAACCCCCTTGAAGAAAATAAACGGCTATATTATCGTATCATTGTATTTACTTTTTATGTATCTAATAATGAGGTCGGATACAATTTAATTGGAAATGGGTAGTCCCTATGCAACTGTCGGACACCAAAACATACGATTTACTGGAGTAGATTTACTGACAAGTTCACCATGAAATAACGTTTATTAAAATTATTGATTGGCCTATTTATAAACCATTTCCTACATTTAAACCTTATCTACGTAAATACATCTGTGCTTGCTGTCAAGAATGTCAAAGTACACCATAGAGGGATTCCGCCAGCAAAACTGTCAGTTGTCAAAGTACTACATTGTGCATAGGCCTTAGATCAATTAAATTTAAAACTAAGTTTTATTTTCAACAATTTCTGATGTTTAAAATGATTTAAAAATCCAGTCTGTCCGTTCCGCTTAGTGAGAACGAAGTTGACCTTTGTTATGTTTGAGGGACGCGCACATAGAAGGCCAATATCGGCAGCACACCTCAGCCTCTTGGCCAGACAGAATATGCTGACAGAAGCATTATGTTGTTATTGCAGTGCCTACACACACCACGTGCTTCACTTGCGTTTTATAAATTAGTGAATTCATCACTTATACTAAAAGTAATTTGACTAGGCGCGGGTCTTAATTTTATGAAATAGGATCTAGAAACCACTGAAATCCAGTCAAAAGTAGTTGGTCTTGTCTTTTAAAACCAGCAATCTTTGTTGCATCAAAATCAAATGGCATCTGCAATGCAAGGCATTATGAAAACCAGGGGTGCAGATATAGTCTTATGTTGTGTTGATGTGTGGTGTATATTGCAGGCTGTGTAAGTCCATGCCATGTTAGCTCGTGCTTGAATGGAGGGAGATGCAAAGAAATCGGTCCGACTTTTGCCTGTCGCTGTGCAGACAATGGATATACTGGGTGTTACTGCGGAAAAGGTTAGATTTGATGATTAGGCACATTTTTCTGTTGAATTTTAGTACAATCAGTCGTTGTGCATTGAACCAATGTCATTTTGCTCCATTGTGGCATCATTTGGCTGCCTCTCCAGAACAATGCTGGGCCCTGTAGTACTTGTCACATACTCTTATGCTGAACACCAAACCAGACAGGTAACAAAGCCTTTCAGTTTTAAAACTTTAAGCATGAGCCGACTGTACGGCTGAATAGGCAAATCAGGAAATCGCAATATCACATGGAAACCTAGTATGTATTCATCCCGTCTTTTTAGTGTGTCACAATCAATACTTGCTATTTTTATCAGTTATTTTGTTACAAGTGACCTATATATATTGTGATGTATCCCTCGCCTGTGATTTTGATCATGGGCTTATGTCGTGAGGTAACGGGCCATATTTCATGAGTATTAAATATGACAAATTTTCAGATAATAAAGTAACCATTTTTGCTTTGTTCAGATTCCTCTTCGAATGTAACTGAGAATGAGAAACAAGAATACGTGAGTAAAGCCCCACCGAATTTAGGAAAGATCCTTCAAGTTGGTTTTTCCACCGAAACGAACGGCAACAAATTTGTGGTGGTATCTGAAGATGGCTCTAATACTAACTTAGAAATTTCCATTTTAGACACTGGTAAGTATGCTTAAGTTACATTAAATTAAATGACTATTTGCAAGCGTCTTTAATGTGTAGAAATAAATAATATTGCTCAGAGGGTTCATGAACGTTGACAGAAAGTCTCTTTGCTTGACATCTAAAAATTTAAATTTCTCTTCGGTCTATCCTCTTTCTTCCGTGTACCTTGGCACGTAAGTATGGCCAATTGTACAAGAAAACCCTGGTTGCTGAAACCAAATGTAGACGCGGTGTAGATAGGTATTTATTGTTTACCAAAAACGTCAATTATTCATTGTAGTTGTAGAAAATGTACACGCGAGTCAGTGTGAAATGCGTGTTTTTGATAAAATTGTGATCCATCTGTATTGAAAGCAGTACATCACAACTTTTCAGTTGGAATAATTGGTCTTGAAAGACCACATTGAGCTAGAATATAATTTTCATTTATTTATTTATTTGCTTTTTTGATTGGTGTGTGATAAAGAATATTTCTTATAAGTCGATGGTCAGGTTTATATATGAAAAAAAAACCCACCATATTCACATGTTCTATGTATATATAGACTACAGGATAGAGAATGAAACCAAAGCAGGGACGACAGTGTGATAGTTGGCAAATGGTCTCACATCACCGGTGAAATCCGGCTTCTTGTCAGTTGACTTCTGTTAGGGTTTTATTGAAACTGTTAATGCAAATGTTCAAGAAGTATCAATTTACATATCCTCCAGCACCATGGTCTAGATGGAAATAGGTAAGAAAATAAAGTGATGTTTATTGCAGTTTCTTGAACGTCACTGGATTAGAATTGCTTAAAATGATATATTACCATCACATTTAATATAGGTACACACTAACATGAAAAGAATGCAAAGGGACCTCGAGGCCTCAGGGATAATTAGTTCAACAGCAGAATCCCGATTTATGAAGGAATACAATATGACCGACTACAGCATAGAGAGTTAAACCAGAACAGCGACGACAGTGTGATAGTTGGTGACACCTTACCGGCGGAATGTGGCCGGTAATCAATTTACCGCAGTTAGGGTTATATACTGTTTATATATAAGTGTTTAGGAACTACCAACTTACACTCTCCCTAGAACCGCTGCACAAGCCGAATTACCGGAAAAAAAATGCAGTGATGTCAAATATAATTTATTAGACGTCATTGGTCTACAATTATTCTAAATGCTATTGCCATTACATTTTAAACAAAAAGACATGAAAACAGTGCAAAGGGACAGGCCTCGGGATGCTTAGTCCACCAGTAGAATTCCGGTTTATGCAGTAACGCAATATAAAAAATACAGCACAGAGAGTAAAACCAAAGCAATGACGACAGTATGATAGGTTTCCAAACAGTGACGCATTATACCGGTGAGACCCGGCCTCCTGTCAGTTTATCTCAGTTAGGGTTTTACTTTAAATGTTTATGTAAATGCCTGCATAGTAGCGACTTGTATTAATGTAAGTGTTTAAGAAGTAACCATATCCTGTAATGCACCAGACGAACCGACTCCGTTCTTGTTTTGACAATTTTATGAATTGGAGACGCTAATGCTTAAAAGCCCTACGGAATATGCCTATGTGTAGAGACCTCTCTGTCTCCGATAGGTTTTGTCACCATGAGTAAAGCCATTTACGTAGTTCTCGCAATTATTGACCCGCAACGCCTATTTCTGCTGGCGGCTGGTATACGAATATGGGTTTCGACGCCTAAGTACAGAATCTTATTAAAAGTCAGATTTTGACTATTATTAATTAATTAATTTTATGTAGGTCGCTTGTCTGCCAAACGTATTGGGGGCGAAAACTCCATTGAGCGAACCTTTGATGGCCGCGTTGATGACGGCATGCCCCATTACATCAGAGTCTTTCAAGATGGAACAAAGAATACCGTTGGGGTAAATATGTCAGGAGTGATTTAGGACATTTAGATATATTTCACCATTTGTATGCTTTAGAGTTTACTTGAACTTTATAAGATTATGGTAAAAAAACTACCTCACTGATTCTTAATCTAACTAACCTCAACTGTTTCTCTTTCACAGCTAGACGACAAAAACACGACCTTTGAAAAATTGTTTAACTTGTCCAGTGTCCACACAATACGAATAGGTACAACAGGTAAGTTATTTTAGTAGGTCTTTCGGCCGTTAATTTTTTTACAACCCATCTTTTAAGATGTGTCATTCACTTTGCTTAAGGTGTAAATGCGAGATGACATGAATATTTTCTTAAGTGTGTGTAGCTAAAATGTACTAGTGTACTAATGTACTTCACATTTTTAAAATAGTTGTTGATATCCATTAACTACATGTATAATACATTGAGGATGCCCAACGAGTGATCCTGTGGTATGAAATTTATTAAACGGGAGTGAATAATCGCAAGAGACGAAAGTTTTTACTCGAGTTTGATACTACAGGGTCACGAGTTGGGGATTCTATTTATCCCGTACACTGCAAATGTTTGATGTCTGCTTATATTCAAGCGGGAGATGGAATGGAGAGACAATTTACTTATCTGACGCGATTTATTCGTCCACAGACGAAAGCTCAGCACTAAATGTCCACCACATAAAACCTTAAAACTGTATTCACAGACACTGAGACAATGGTTTTCAAACAGTTCATTATTATTCCATAGCAAAGTATGTATGGCTACAGTGTATATACGTCTTCGAGTTTTTGTACTTAATGCAGGCGACAGAAAGCTAAAACAGGATTGTGCGTGTATAGCTTCTGATTGGCTGCGTTTCATGAACGTGTGGCCGTGGGCCAATTAAGGAGCTCTCAACATTGTTGACAAAAGAGTGGCTACGATATTTACGACAGTCATTTTATCCCCTGTTCTGTGTCTCATTTATATGACCAGTTATGGTTTTGTTGTAATTGATTTCGTGATTACCTCCGTTCTTCTTCTCTGAAACAGGCGTTATTTTCTTTGTATGTTTTAGATGAAAATTTGCAAGCTAACCAGACTTTCAAAGGATGTGTATTTAGCATTAAATCTGGCAACGAGAAATTCCAACTTAAGAGCGGTAAGTTACTTACTTTAGAATAAAACGGCTATGAGGCTGCACCAATTGCAAGTTTTATTCAAACAGACGTATTTTTTAAAAATTTATTCATTGCTCACCCAAGTCTTTTTTTTTTTCAGAAAATACTGACATGAACTCATGTGCACCTGACCACATACCTATGCAGCTTAAAGCACATATGGCGGGCATTATGAAACATATCCATGACGCACAACAAAAGAGCGAAGGTATGTAATCTAGGCGTCAAAACAGAGAGTCGTAGGTCAGCCCTCAACCAAAATGGGACTTTCGAGTGAATAATCACAAGGCCATTTTCCAACACAACGTTTAACACAAACCACCAAAGAAGTAAGAAAGAATATAACTATATGTAAGACATGACATAATAAACGGGCTATTTAATTCAAAGGGGTATTTTTTTATAGCCCTGGAGCTCATCATTACTGGCGTGATCTCATGACGAATACAAATTTCGCTTCGAAGTTTTAAGAAAGTTTAAGGGGAAATTTCCTGAAGCGCGTTTCTATCCCAAGATTCTGAATCTCTGTGTCGAACCCGACATTCGTATACCAGCCGGCAACCATAATGGGCGTTCCGTGACAATAATCACAAGGCCAGCTTTCAAAACAAAATTCGCAACCACCTGAGAAGAAATCAGGGCGTTTTCTTGCAAAGTTTTCGGTGATGTTGAAAACACGCAAGAAATGTTTTAGGTAAATTAATTAAATCGATTTTCAAACCTGTACCAAGCCTGTTCAGAAGTTGGTGTTATTCAAATTACGTGTCTCAGCTGAACTTTGATTGTAATTGTTCATGAATGCAAGGTGGCGACGTTGTAAGCGGAAGCAGAAGCAGAATTCAAGAAGAGTTTCTTGACACTGTGGTCATTGTAAAAATTCAGAAATTTAAGCTCTTGATGGAATATCTTTGACACACTATAGTAGTAAACTCCGAAGTAATGAATTGTGATAAATGCACTCTACACCGCCTATGCACGAAATAGGTAAATGGACATTACGATCCCAGTATAACTGAATTTTGAATATGTAATTTAAAATGATACACCACTCAGACTGTTAACCATGGATGCTCTTTTTTCGCAATTCAACAGCCAGTAGCGCACCGTTTGTGGAGAGCTTCTCGGCTTATAGCCTTAACGACGAGCTCCTGGAAGGTACGGATAGCTCTCCTATCGCCCTCTCTCAACCTATTAGGCTCGTCTGCAAAACCAGTGGATTACCTAAACCTAGGTATGGACATCGATACATTCAGTGTTATGTAGAGGAGAGTAGCTTGTTTTATCAAACGTTTTGCATGCTACGTTTACTTCGTTGACAATGAATAAGTGGTTAGCGTTGGAATGAATACGGTTTCCGAATTTACCTTGATACTGGACTGAGGTTGGAACTTTACCTCATGGTAATCTTCCTCTTTATCCTAATATTTACAATTTAGGTAAGAGTAAACCTGGGAGGTGGGAGTGGGGTGGTTACATGATTCTTAATTAATTTCATTCAAAACTTATTTCATATTTGGCGAAAAGCACCATTTTATTTTTGCTTTTCCCCAATATTGGCCAAGGGGTATTGTAGCGGGCGGCATCCGTCCGTCCGTCTGTCTCTCTATCCATATCCTTGTAGACGTTCTATCTCTAGAACGATTTATCGTAAGTTCACTAAACTTACACGACACTAATACATTAGTATTCCTGTATGTCTAGAACAGTTTAACCCAAGTATACGAGACTTACACCAAACTTACACTTTTTACCTATTGATTTTCAGTGACCTAGACCTTTTCTTCAAGGTCATTTTATAAAAGACTTGTAAACGCTGTATCTCTTGAAGAGTTTGTCCCAAGCTCATCAAACTTCTACCACACCTACACTCAGACATGATTAAGAACCCTATTGATTTTTGGTTACCTTCATATTTTTAAAGGTCTTTACAGTTATTTGCGTTTAATAATATGAAAGCTGTGGGTTTAAGCGCGTTGCGCAGTATTTTTCATGGTTTCCAACCGGTTACTGGGGCGATGACGTTCTGTGTTTCAGGATTATCTGGAAAGAGAACAATATTGTGCTAAAAACGGATTGCTATCATCTGATGACAAATGACAGCTTAGTACTCTTGCCACTGGAGGAAGAGCTTCCAAAGGATTGGACGTTCAGTTGTGAGGCGGTGAACGTGTATGGGGCTGCTCGCAGCCTTAACCCAATACACATTGTTAACCCAGGTATGTGCGGTACAGATAAACTCTGCAACGATCATTCTTTGTACGAAAGCGGAATATAGGATGTTTTATCAAGGTACATTACTTTGTTTAACCGGTTTTAATATACAATACAAAGAAAGCAAAAAGATGAAAATTTTGACATCTGTAGTGGGAGTGACGCCAATGATATCAACCCGTTTTGACACCACCACAATGTAAATAACACCACAGCGTCAGTAATAAGATATAAAAGACTACAGCATACAGAGTAAAACCATAGCAGCGACGACAGTGTGATAGCTGGCAAATGGTCACATGCTGCTGGTGACATCCGCCTTCTTGTCAGTTGACTTTAGTTAGGGCTTTTTATTTAATTATTTATTTATTTGATTGGTGTTTTACGCCGTACTCAAGAATATTTCACTTATACGACGGCGGCCAGCATTATGGTGGGAGGAAACCGGGCAGAGCCCGGAGTGAACCCACGACCATCTGCAGGTTGCTGGCAGACCTTCCCACGTATGGCCGGAGAGGAAACGGGCATGATCTGGTCTTGAACTCACAGCGACGCATTGGTGGGAGGCTTCGGGTCATTGTGCTGCGATAACGCGCTGACCGACTGAGCCATGGAGGCCCCAAGTTCGGGCTTTTTAAAACTGTTTATGCAAGTATTTAAGAAGTAGCACCTTACACGCCCTCCAGCACCATTCCTTGAGCAGAATTAGGAAAAAAATGCATTGATGTTAAATGCAATATCCTTGACTTCACTGGTTTACAATTACCCAAAATGCTGTGTTATTATCACAGTTAATACATGTACACAACAGCATGAAAACAATGCAAAGGAACCAGGCCTCGGGGATGCTTAGTCCACCAGGAGATGTTACCTGCAACACCACACAGTAACAACGCTATTACAGTGTTAATGCCTCTACAGTCTCAATATATCAACACAGTGTCGGTGTTATTACAGTGTGGATGCAACCCAGAGTATCAATATTATTATTACCGTATCACAATCACTGCAGTGTTCACGTTGCTACAGTGCCATTACGGTCACATTGTCAACGCTATCACAATGTCTAAAGAGTGTCAATTCAGTGACAGCCTGAACTCATAGTGCTATTACCACTAATACAAGGACAACATCAATGCTGTGTCACAATGTCGATATTTCTCTCTCAACAGACAGGTTAAGCCACTCGTAGACGACGTGAGAGTGACGAGTGGTGCCATCATTATTTGTGTGTGACGTCACAATTGGCAAATCTAGGTCCTTTTTACCAAGCGGTACTTACTCCTTATGAATTTTCGAGTCAATATTTGGCGGATATATCTCTTTAAATGTAAAGTATAAAGGAAGTGACCTACTCCCGAATTATTATTCTATCGTAAGTACCGATTTTTGTTTGCAAAAAATAGAACCCTTTTGTGTAGCCGTCAGATTCTCTCATTGTCAAGGCTATCACAGTGTCATAGCTAGGTTCGTTAACATTGTTCTCATACAAATGTTTTTTCTGATGTGACAACATAGCGCTTTTGGTAACTCTATAGCAGTGACATATAATAAATTCCAATTAACATCACTGTGTTTTGATAATTCTGCGTAAACCGTGGTGCAAGGGGATGTGTAAGCTACTTCTATTTAGGCCTTTACATGAAGAGCTTAAATAATACCCTAACTGGGTCATTTGACTTGGACCTTTGCGTCGAAACGGACATTCGTATATCAGCCGTCAAACAAAATCGGCGCTCCGGGTCAATAATCGCAAGATCAGTTCCCAAAAAAGAAAAATAACACAAACCACGAAAGAGAAGTAATCAACAGTTTTCATTGATGACGAAAAGACGTGATGAATGTTCTTGGCGGATGGGTAAAATCAGTATCCAAATCGTGTACCAGTTTAGTGTATGGTGTATATGGCGATCACACTCAACACGATGAATGTACGGCCCCGTATCCCCGAGCTAAGCGGAATTAGACACAATTATAACACATAACCCCCAGAGATTCTGAAGACCCCGTCCGTATTTACCAACAAGAGAGGGGTACTCATTGTAAACATTTAAAAAAAACTTAGAGTCAAGGCGTTTGATGGAATATTCTTGTTTACTAGTTTTTGTAGTAATAATTCGTGACTTTGATTTAAATCATCGACTAGCACCCAGGATCTAACAAATGTACAAGACGAGATATATACACGCCATATGCAGGACAATGTGGTATATTGCTATCCAAGAAGGGATAATTCATAATATCAAAATCGAAACTTCCCCTCTTGTCGCAACGTCTACGTGACAGGAAACCATTCTCGTCTTTCTGAAGGTACAAGGGCAGATAAGATGTACCAGCTGAAGAGACCGTATTCCACAAATCGCCCTTCTAGATTTACTTGCCATACTGTAGTCTTTCATATAAATATCACCATCTTGTATGTCTTTTATGTTCATTTACCACATAACAGGAACAGTTTTCATTCAAACCCACACACTAGGGACATAAGACTTTTGGGAAAAAATTGAATGGCTGAAAGCATGAGTAAAACAGAATCTTACGCTTTACATCACGCCAACCTACGTGAACATTTTTTACTTCGAGAGACAATGTTGTTGAAACTGATATGCGGGAGAGAGCAACAATTGTATTTTAGAAAAAAACTATCGGTGAAATATTACACTCTTTAAAGATGTGGAAGCGTCTGCTTGCGAAGAGATGAATAATAATCCAGTTTCAGTTCGTCGGGATAGACGATAGCTTTGTTGCACAGGATTTTGCTGTTCAAGTAACTTCTATTTAGCAGCAAACGCAACGCCCTTACTTTGTGTTAGCCGTCGAGTTGCTCGGTCAAAGTAAGCGGTTCTCAAGGATGAAACCTCGATTACGCGGACTGGTGTCTTATGAGACAAATGCCCTACTCACCGTGAACTAAAGACTCTATACAACTTGTCCGTGAACTGAATGACATTGTTCCTCGGAGGAAAAAAATATATGCAAATTTCAGGCCACAAAAAAGTCATATCCGTTAATAATTATAGTCGCATAAACAATCATCAGCACAAAGGGTTGTCAGTTCCTGCATCCAAATTTTCCATCACCTTCGATATAAAAATGAAACCCTGTACCGTAAACCTAGGTTAAATCTGCACCGATCGCCTCCGCAGCCTCTCGGTAAAACACCGCTTATGCGAACACAGTAAGAGTATCACAAAAAAGCAACCAACTTGAAAACAACTTCCGGATATTGAAACAATCCTTTGCCATACATATGCTGGGCGGAATTAATAAAACATTCAGCCTTCTGGCGAACAGTTTCAAATTAATCGTTTGCATAAATGGCAAGTTCATGGTCGCTTCCCAGGAGACAGAGATGCGAATAATAAATCTTGAGGAGATAGGTTGATACCCAGGACTGATCGCCAGGTTGATTTTACGGCATTGCTTGTTTGGACGATTGCTCCAAACCACCAACACTCTACTGATATTGAAATGTTTAATGGCATCATGAAAAGTGTCTGTATATTTAGAATCGTTTTCCTTGAGTATGGATGAAATATCTGTAGCGCAATGTCAGTGAGTTTATTCTCTTTGTGGCAACCACACAGGCAAGCCATCAGAACCATCGGCGTATATTGGTTAAAATATCACTAAACATCAGTAAAGTTATAGCCCTGCTCAAGGTTACAAAGAAAGACGTTATTATAACCAATGGTTAATAGTGCCTCTTTCCTTCAAACAGTGTCTGATAACACCCTAGTCAAGTTTGTGGAGGAAACAGTGGATATAGGCAGCAGTGTGACGCTTTCTTGCGATCTTGGCACATCAACTGTACCTCCGGCCGTCGCTGCTTGGGAAAAAGAGACCAAGCTACAAGCAAAGCAGGTCCTCTGGGAGGGAAGTCATGACACTGGAAGAAGAATTAGCGTAACGAGCAACGGTGAGAAATCTCTGTCTGACATGGTATATTGCTGCCTCAGTTAGAATCAAGAGTTTTCCATTCTACAGATCTTCTGACAAGAAACAACCTATTATATGAATTTAGTTTTTCATGATACATTTTAATAGTACTAATGTTTGGGGCAACATAGTAAATCTGTCCATGTATCCCGTCAATTACGTGTACGCCATCTTGACATCATGATACATTTGGGAAAAACGAGAATCCCGATGACTGAAGTAATTAATCAAGTAGTCAGTCAATTAATACGTCTTTTTATGAAAGATGCTATAGGTTTTAAGGAATGTAAGGACAATGGGCACTAATGCTTACAGCTCCTGTACATGTAATAAATATTACATATATTTTATCAGGTACGCTGGTATTTGCGTACGTTCTTCAAGAGGACAGTCATGAACAAAATGACACCACATTTTCCTGCTCTCGGCGCAACCCAGCCACTGGTGCACTGAATAAGGCAACCCAAGTTACGTTAAAAGTCACAGGTAATTGGAACTTTCTTCAGGACTATTTTTAGGCTGGATTTTGATTTTTGGGAATTTTGGGGATGTTGTCAGCACCCAGTTTTGCTTAAAAATGACTCGCGATGTTCTGTGTCAAAAATCATCACCCATCAGTCTAGTTTCCTTTCTACTAGAGTATTTTTTTTCAAACTCTTGAAATTTTGACGAAAATGAGAGGAACTTTTACACTATTTTGAAACATGCAATAGCAGTTCTGAATGTGCTTTTCTTTTCAGCTGGTTAGTAAGTTCTTAGGGCGTAGCAAAGCATGGAAGGGAGATTCTTTTAGTTGTATCGAACAACTTTTAACGGTATAAGCCTTGTAGAAGATTCATTGTGGACAGAGTCGAATTATTTTTCTCCACTCTCAAAAGGCGTACAGAAATGAATGAGGAATGAGCTCAACGCTCAACACATCATTTTCATTTTTCAAATACCCTTCGCTTATGCTGCTGTAATATAGTTACTGGAAAACCAACTGCATGTGACAGTCTTGTCTTCATTGTCCTAGGAAACGACCTACCCTCAAACCACCCAGAAATCATATTTTTTACGCAATCCCCTGTGAATGCTATGGAAGGAAATGACATCAGCTTGGAATGTATTGGAAGAGATTAGTAAGTATTTAGGAGTAAAAGCAAGTGGCGGAGTGAAGGTCCAATATTTATTAAATATGTGTAAGCACGCCCTTTAGTATAAAAAACTACGACATACCGAAACAAACTAGAGCAGCGGCGACAGTGTAATAGTTGGCAAATGGTCACAAGTAAATGATGAAAAACAGCCCCCTGTCATTTTCATCATTTAAGTTTTTATTCTATAACTTTAACCCCCAATACCACGGCCTAATCTGAACTTGATAGAAACATACAGTGATGCCAAATGCATTTTAGTGTTATTTACTATTTTTGCCATTTGTCTAGAAATACTCTCAGTATACGGACGAACGTGTATTGAGCAGTTAAATCGTTATGATGGAAAGATAACATTACATCATTAATGGTCAGGGTGTATCGCTTTCCTCTGTTTCTGAGTTCGGTTGCATGCAAAACAATGTTAGTATTGTAAGTAGGACTTTGGCAAAACTCCCATGATTTATACAGAATTTCTATTATCTTGAACTGCAAGGTGCCAGTTCTTTAACAATATTAGGTAATGTAATCACGAATATCACCAACAAATCTTCTACATGTGCACATGAATTAACATTCATTCACGCCTGGTTTTTGCAGCAATATGTCCAGGAATCCCACTATCACCTGGTACCACGATGGGGAGGAGGTGGAGACAAACAGTCTGTTCCGTCAGAGAATACAGCTCAATAACATTACCCAGGAACAGGCTGGGATATATACATGCAAATTAGAAAACTTTGATGAAAGGAATATCACCCTAGTTGTCACAAGTAAGCACCTTTTAGAAAAGTGGTTGTATTATGTGTAGTACAATCCCAAAAAGTTTTGGACCTACCCGTCGTAAAAAAATTTATTAAAATACATAAAGCTTAAATTAGGCCGAACTTAATATTGTATATTTGACTTACATTTTCTATTCTACTCTCCTTATGTATCTAGCATATGAGTATGTGTAAAAGTTTTCAGTTTTGATTTTTCTGTTAAGTCGACGGGTACTTTACCTTTAGCCTTTCTGTAGTTCTGATACATGTAGAGAGACTGTAATGTTATGACCTACGTTGTCATTCGTCGCAAAATTAATCCCCAGTTAGAGCCTTTGTTTTCTCTCTACTGAAGCAAAAGTAACCATAATATAACCTTTGCTTGTGTATACCACGGCAGCAAATTTTCACTGTTTCCGTTTCCCCCGAAAAGTCAATTCACTTCACTTGTCATTCATAGCTGAACAGTCATATACAGGTAAAATATAAGGGAGGGAAAGCATAGAGAGAAAAACCAGAAAGGCGACGAGAGTGTGATAGTTGGCAAATGGTCATGCGTATCTGGTGGCAAACCGTCTCTTGTCTTATTCTGAATGCGACTGTAAGTTTCTTGTGACTCCAGTTCATCAGTGATATTCACATGGTTTTCTTGACAAATCATTCCTTATAGTATCTGCTTATTTATTTGTGATAGGCAATCCAAAGTTTGAGAAAACGCCGGGTAGGTTAATAAGGGTCATTGATGAAGATGCAGTGTTTATGTGCAAACTAAACACTGAGAACTATACGGTCGTGTGGTTCAGCAACTTAAGACCTTTATCAGGTAAAGTATTTCACCTTTTGTTAGCATTGGCCCATATGGCATTGACTGTAGGAAATATTTATTCTGTTGCCCTACAGACACCTTTTCTTCTGGATCTATATACATCGGGTTAAACCTGATATATGATGTGGTAAGTGGTGCAAAATAGATTCTGCTATTAATGAAACTAGTTTTGTATTGAGGGTTGGGGAAATTGTAAAAAGCTTCATAGGGAAAAGTTTTTTTCTTACCGAGTGAAACTTAATTGTTTGACTTTTTACTTTGTCAGTAATTGGTTTGAATTGTCTGAAATAGCACCGTTGAACCTCTCCACTCTGATTAGAGTTACTGACAACAATGACATTGTAATCGGTTGCAGCCTCTGGGAGGTATGAGTTGACCGATTCGAACACTACGTTGATCATCCGTAATGTCTCAAAGGACAAGGATCTTCAGACAATAATTTGCACTGCCACGACCGGAGATTTCAGGATCAGTGCAGCGGGTAGTCTTAATGTGGTTGGTATGTATACTTAGCCAAGAGCTGTTCCTATAATATCACCATCTGCACGTAAGCGCTGAAATTAAATTGTTTATTTTGAAGATTTTTGTCTGATTCCATAAAAGAGGTGAAAAGACTTTTGAGATACATATTAGACATGACAATAAGTCTGCGTAAGTCTGTTTACCTTAAATGAAATATTGAGATAGATTATATCAGCAAGAACAAGAGATGTTGTTACCATAGAAGAAACAGAGAAAATGGAACTGTTTGATCCAAAGTGGCTAACAGCTGGGCAAGGATAAGTTATGTATTTATTTGTACTTTTGATCTGGAATCTCATAGGGCCCTACAAAGGGTCTCATGACTTGGATACCCTAGTCATATTCAGCGAGAGCACAAAAAACTGCTGAGTAATTATTTCACATAATGATAACGATGTTCATTGTGACATCAGAAATTTTCAGCGGTGCCTGGCAGTGAATGAAAAGAAATGGTTTGGATTAGTATCGTGCCCTTCTGTGTTTGTAGAGCCGCTAAGGATAATTGAACCTCCAACGGACAAAGTGTTGCATAAAGATGCTGTGGAGTTCTGTGTCCAGGCCGAGACCGATCCTCTACTCTCGGTCGAATGCATGTGGCTGAAAGACAACAAAACACTGGATAACTTGAAACCTGAAAACGACAACCTCGCAGACATAGTCTCAATAGTGGGGAAGACCTGTTTAAGACTGGATCCCTCCAAAATGACCAGCAGTGACCGGAATATGTTTACAGGAAAATACACCTGTCAAGCGTCAGATGGAGTTAGCAGGGAATCTGTTTCTGCTTATCTCTTCAGACGTGATGTGGATGGTAATAATATTAACAAATTATTTTTTTATTCAGCAAAACCCTAGAATAATCATGTATATCACTTATATGACAGGGGTTATGTTTATGGGTAGAGAAAACCGTGCTCAGGGCGTTGGGTACCATCGCTCTTCGCCGTGTTATCGACTAAAACAACGGCCTAATCACCATGAGCAGGATTCGAAAGTGTCGTCTCATCAGCAAAACCCTAGAATAATCATGTATATCACTTATATGACAGGGGTTATGTTTATGGGTAGAGAAAACCGTGCTCAGGGCGTTGGGTACCATCGCTCTTCGACGTGTTATAGACTAAAACAACGGCCTAATCACCATGAGCAGGATTCGAAAGTGTCGTCTCATTGGCCCAGGTCCGATAGGCTTCGGCTAGAGCGATGCTAAAAGCCAATGGCACAAGGGATCAGATGTATTTCTTCAAAATTTATCGGTGTCCTAAACAAAATCTTTTGCTAACACCCTATTCGTAAGGTTGTAAGGTGGCTGAAAGCCTTTTCAATAGAGTATACTAATCTCTTTAAAATCAGATCCCAGGGCATTTCGGGCCGTCCACAATGTACATACGTTCACGGAGGAGATGGGAGAGGTTTGTGCATTACGTGCAAGGATCGTAGAGGTAGAGATAGGGTAGAGGAAGGTCATCGTTCGGAGTACGTACTAAAGAAAAGTTTACGTTACGCATATGCACGATTCTACTTCACGAGATATTGTACAGATCCGTGATGAATAGAGTAAGCATGTCGCTGATGCTTATCAGTGAGCATGAGCCAGTAATACAGCACGTGATCTCTGTTATTTGTGTACTATGTCTGACTAAGCAGTTCAGTTTTGGTTGATCAAAACTGGAGACGGTTTAGTGCTTATACGAAGGCGAAACGAGGTGTGAAAAAAACAAACAAACAAAACAAAACAAAACAAAACAGAAGTACAGAAGACTGACAGAAGCTTTGGAAAATCTATTTTCATTTTAATTTCGCGTATTAAATAATTTTGTGTTGTAGAAACGACTCCAAATGACGCTAGTATACCTGACGAATACGGTAAGAAACGAATAGGTAATCTAATCTCAAAATACAACATTCAAAATCACCCACACTAAGGGCAGTGAAGATTTGGAAAATCTATACCTCTATTTTTATTTTAATTTCGCGTGTTAAATATATTCGTGTTGTAGAAACGACTCCAAATGACGCTAGTATACCTGACAAATACGCTGAGAATCGATTAGGTGATCTAATCTCAAAATACAACATTCGAAATAACTCACACTAAGGGCAGTGAAGATTGACAGAAGCTTTGGAAAATCTATACCTCTATTTTTATTCTAATTTCGTGTGTTGTATATATTCGTGTTGTAGAAACGACTCCAAATGACGCTAGTATCCCTGACGAATACGCTAAGAACCGATTAGGTGATCTAATGTCTAATCTAACTAGAAAAGTGGACTAATGGTCTTTCAGTCGCCAGAAAACCACCGACATTTACCCAAGTGAAGGAGGCCTTGCATAGACAATGACGGAAGAACCTTCAAGCTTTGCTATATACAAGAGCTGAAATCAAGTTGCTTGGGTGAAGACAATGGACAGCGAGAATTTCTTTGTGGCGACAATTACAGAACTGAGCACATGCGGTTCCCAACCTGGGACATCTATCGCCGTCTCTAGTTATCTACGTAGACGGAAACTTCTTTGCAACAGCTCGCGTTTTTCGGCAAATTTACAAGCTTCACGCTTTTCTAAATGGCTAAATGACCAATTTAGTTTCTTGCCAAACAAATACACTCTTCGCTTGGTGATGTATTTCATGGCAGCCAATAGGATCCCCTTCAACTCCACGGCTTTCAGCTTGGCGGTGTCAGTTAGCTGCCTACAACGTCATGCGTCATTTTTTTTTTTCCTTTTTGTACACAGTATGTTTAAAAAATATGCGTGAGTTGCAAAGGTACTGTGGCTTAGTCGTAGTGGAAACATGACATCAGCTCAGCTTCATGAATTCATTAAATTGCACCAAGTACTTAAAACAAAGGAGAGGCATGTCAAATTAATTCTTGTGCTAAGTAGTGATAGCCGACCGAACGAAAACCCCAGATTCCCTGAAACCTCTGGAAGATCCTGTCAAAAGATGCAAACGTGATGATTTAGACATTCATATATAACTATGGCAGAAATGTCTGCTTACAGTAGCGTAGAGCTACTGGCAGGATCTTACCCAGTGAAAAATACGGTAACCAATTGAATAGCTCCAGCGACACTATCGATGATAAGATTGAAAAACGAGACTTCCTCTGAGCGGGCCACATCCTTGCTTCCGTGTGGTCTCAGAAGGTCATTGACAACTACTCTGTTGTTGAGGAATTCATCCCCCAGGGTACTGACCCTTAATATTAAGCACGCTTCGAGCATGGTCCAAGCATGGTTCAAGTTCTCATGTTGGTACACTATATTACAGAGATTGTTGTGGAGCATGGCGATCTTGAACCCCCGATCGCTTCTTACCTACGCCGTGTCCTGTGAAACAGACCTCTTTTGGTTTGGCGGTACCTGAGCCAGTTTACGGTAGAGTAACTTACACACGGACCACACAACTATATCTCACCTCTTAGCCTACAGTGTACATCCTGAAGCTGTTCAGTCTTTATAAGCAACAACAAAGAAGTGTGCGATGTATTCTGCCCCGCGCTGACATAAAACAATATCATGAGAGCCATGCAGTATTTACTATTTCCATCTGTTGTTGCCAAAAGCATCCATAGAAGGCAAATAAATGTTCCCCATGTTCCAGTAGAATCAGACCAGGAGATGGAATATGATGGTGAAGATTTGCAGCTAGATGTTACAATAAATACTGATATTTCCAAATTATGTTGCTCATATAGAATGTAAGCGTTTTATGTGAACATGTAGTTACTTGTGGTACAAACTCCCATATGTCCACATTACTTGTTTAAATGGTTATTAGAATATCTGGCTCTGCCCGGTTTCCTCTCACCATAATGCTCACCGCCGATGTATGAAGTGAAATATTCACAAATAATAAAACACCAATGAAATAAATAAATAAATAAATAATAGAATATCTGTGCTTTTGATTTGAACGGCTGATAATTTGTAACATTACTGTAGTCAAGAAATGTTCATTCGACCACGTAATGTACTATTCATTAACCTCACCAAAAGCTTTACTTTAATACTCCTCTGTTTTTTCTTCTTGTTCGACCTTCTGCACTACACCAAACATTGTGTTACACATATCAGTGTCGGTTAGTGCCATAAGCTGCGCTCACTGCTAACCTTGAAAAATGAAGCTTAAAAAAAATTTAGCGAACAGCCCCAATAGTTTGTTGCCGCTGGGCAGCATTCGGTAAAGGCCCTAATTCTTAGAACGTTCCGGTAAATTTTCCGTGGCACTGATTTGTCTGCTGGCAAATATGATAACAAATATGAAGCAGGCCCTGTTATTAAAACCAATTTACACGGAATGGTCATCCTTTTTATTTTTCACTCTTAACATTTGTGTTGGATGCGTCATCTAGAGATTATGAAACTTCCTTGGGTAGGAGAACTAATGAACTAACAAAATTACTCGCATAGTTGCTGAGGGTCTCCATACCCGACAGAATCGGTGCGTCAATACCGCAGCGCGGTGACCCAGGAACCTCTCTCCAATGTTAAATAGAGGGGGTAAAAAAATCAGAGGTGTAGCAGTCGCCACAACTTTGGCAGTGCATTTGTAAGTTCATATGACTTCAGTACGGTAACCTCACCAGGTGGTTTAATTACTAAGTCATCTATAAAACTGCTGAAAAGCAGTCCGGGCTCAATCACCGTTTCAGGCTTTGAAAGTCCTGTGGTTAGCTCTTTCACATATGGAAAAAATAAAAGGCGTTTAATCACAAGAATAGGAACATACATACTTTATGGACGCCCCCAGACAAGTGCTCCAACAATGATCTCAGGATCGTATGTCAAATAAATTTGTTAGAATAGGTAATCGTTATGGTAACAGAGGTACATTTTTGTATATGTGTGTTTGTGTTATCCTGGATAAATCGTTCTTTTGTGTCGAACAGAGGACAGGCTGACGTCGGGTGCAATTACTGGAATCATCGTCGGGTCCATCTTTGCCATCACCCTGATTGCTGCGGCAGTAGGCTACTTCTGCTACCATCAGAACAAAAACAATAGAAAATGTAAGTTAAATTTTATTACATCAGAAATTGATTTTTTGTATGTTGGCCAAGTATTAAATATAATATCCTGGTGATTTCACCTGTTCATGTGGTTCAAAGAAATGCGTAGAGCAAATGTTTCGTCATGAACTGTTTCTAGGCCCAGTTACAATATATTCATAGCTAAGAGGGCAACACTCCAGTTCAAGATATTATTAGTAAGAAAATGATACGGTCAAACAAGTTTATTAATTCCAGCTTTTGCTCTGCCCATAAGGGATTTTTGACAAGCTAGGTATCTTAGCCATTTCGAAATGTTAGACTTTTATTGTATGCAGAAGAGTATTATTTCGTTGTGGAAAATATGATTTCTATAATATTCTTAATTTATTGACATGCTTTTTATTTTATTTTAGGGTTAATTGGGGGTATGGCTATCTTTAATAACCAAACCTTTGGTTTTATCATCTTCTGTTGTTTTAATTACCATTTTTCACGTGAAATCAAGTGAATTTTGCTGTTGTCTTTAAAAACGCGTGACATTTGAGATTGCGACTACCAGATAAGACTGAAAATATAAGAGGAAATCGCCTTGTAGTGCATTTGCAGATTAGTCGGCAGATGCAGAGTTTTCCAGTGATTAAACTCTCCTTAAGTTACATACATAATATTCTTCAACTTTTCCATAAGTCGTTTAGTACTACTTACAGCAATCTCAGGTGTTGCCCATATACGGTGCGTTGATACTGGTAGCTTTCTGTTTATTTCCAGATTAACTGTTTCCTATCACTAGTTTCAGAACCTTGGTTTAATACCCTATTCTGAAATGCATTGATCATCTTGTCTTTATTGGTTGTGCTTTGTTTTGTTTTGTTTTAAGATAACGCCACATCATAAGTAAATTTGCATGGTATGAATTTTTGAACAACTTTGAACATTTGAGTGCATAGCTTATATATCTAAAGAGATTGCCAATGGAAGCTAGTATGCTTTTTGCTTTTACAATCACCATACCTTGCTATGTCATTTCTAGAGATCCTGCTGGGGTCGGGCTTCACTGCACAGCATGAGCACGTTGGTGAGGCGTGTTGTAGATTAAAAAAACTGTATTTGGGTTGTCGTGGAACATTAACATACCCTTCCATGTTATGACGATAAAGAATGTGCAAGGAAAAATATGTCAGGTGACCTCGTATAGAAGGAAATATATTTTTGCATCCCGCTGTATTTATTATTTCATTTATGAAAGGATGTGGTTATTGTGACAACACCAGATATTACATAATCAGAATTTTGCATAACCCACCATCTTACACTTATATGTAATGATGTTTATTGCCAACAGAACTTAAAAAAAATTTTAAGGCGTTCTGTCTGACAAAGTTGTATATAAGCCGATACATATTTGCCATGCATAAACATTATGTTTTCATTATAACTGGGTCAATAACAAGTATTGCACAAAGAAAATTAAAGGACCATTTGCCTTAGAAAAACAGGAATTTTGCTGATCATTTAAAGTTTAAAGGAGAAGGCCGAGGAAGTATAACGTAAATTTTAGTGAAAAACACATTCCGATAATTTTGAAGACGTTCTCTAAGAAACACGCTTCATCGCCGTAGGCTCTTATAACTATGAGAAGACGCAGACATTTTATCGGCCAGATGCTGGCTGATTGACGTTGACATGGCCCTTTGATCTCTAGCTGTGAAATGTCAGACCGGGCTACTTCCCGCCTATATTCCACGTGCTGTTTGTGCAGCCAAAATCGGCACACTGTGGCATCCTACCTGCTCTTCGTTCTTGTTTGTACACCGACAATAGGGCAGCAGCCAACCGTCCGTAAGTTGAATTCGCATCCGTGTACAAGTGGCGTTATGTACGTTCATTTCTCTACATTCAGTAGGTTGAATAGTAATGATTTAAGGGCCCGATTCCTGTCATATCCGCTAATTCTGCGTTCTGATTGATCAAAATAATATTCACAGTTACGTCCACCTTTTACATTATTATTCTCGATGACCTATCTTAAAATATGTTGCTTCGGAACTAAAAAATATGTAAGAAAAAAATGATGGTCGTTTGTAAATCTTTAAACCATAATCTTTTATCACAAACTGCCCAATACTTCCAAGGCCTTCTCCTGAAAGTCCAGCTCATGCTAATTTCATTTCTAGCTGTATGTGGGATTGTCTGCCAGCAGGTTACCCCCGGGCTAGTTAAGTTAAATATTTTTCAGTATGGCGTAAAGTTCTAATGGAACAAATAAATAAATGATAAATATTTTAAAGTATGCATTTTTCAGCCACTTTATTTATGGTGTAAGATCTGTGATGCTCGCATCATTAGCATCTCTCGGGCAAAAATAGAGACTGCTACGATCTGTTCCCCGAAATATCGAGAATAGATATACTGTATTTACCTTGTTGGATTTTTACACCTCGGATTATTACATGGTATGCTATATAGAATGCGATCTACTCAAGGACGAGCTGCACGCAAACTTTTAATAGGACTGCTCTCTAGACTGAGTAACATGCAAGCCGATTCGAGTTTCACCGAGTGACATTTGATGCCATCCATGAAACGTGTTACGATTTCAGTGACATTACTCAAAAGATAATGAACAGGCATAGACCTATTTTATTCATCTATCTCAAAAGTTTACAACACGGCATAAAACCACAGTAATCTTATTTCATTTTTACAGGTTGCAAAACGTCCGCTAAAGGTGTGCGGTGAGAAAGTTCAATATTGCAACTAATTCCTTTTGGCATTTATTGATCTAAGAGTCCCTTCATCTGTGATTGCATAAAATATCTTATGCTAAATATTGCTTATTCCCTGATATGAACTGATTTAAGATATTTGGAAAGAGCTATAATTAATATATCTTCTATGCGCACATGTCCTTGGAAATGAATTACAAATAGTTATTTCATCAGATATGATTTGCTCGTAAAATAAAACTCAAGCTGCTAAATTTTACTTGACTTATTCCAAATTGAAGATTTCATTTCCCCCACAAATATCTGTTTATGCGTAGACATTGCAAATGCTATCATTCAAACATCGTTTAAATAACTAACATAGAATATGTCTTATGTTGACATTACAACATATTTGAAATATGACAGTTTATGCGTGTGCTCTAAATATATCTCGTTCCAAGCTGGCTTGAGCGTGAAAATATGTACGTGGATTTAATCGCTACTGCATGATCATAATATTTATGACTGTTGAAGTCAAAGCATCTAATCGCGTACATGTGTGCATGAGCTGAGCTACGCTGCACGCTGAGCGCCGTGTCTCTACGGTATAACACCTTACTACAATGCACTCAGCATCCACAAGTTCGTTTTCCGATTGGAAATTCTTCACAAAGGCTCGACAATGATTTTCTTGCATTGCAAAACAATGTTTTTAAGTGTGGCTGAATAAAACCTCCAAAACTCGATACTTTCATGATAAATGACTACATTAAAAGACCAACACGTGGCTTTCATTTTTACTCACGTTTTAACACATAGCAAGAATGATTCTGTACCGTTTTTCCCTACAGTACTGTTCGTATGATTTAAATTAATTTACATATATATATATTTCTTTGACGTGAAGGTAACGATTTTCTCCATACTATACTAGTCTATAATATATGTAAAAAAAGTGCATCAATTCGTAAGAAAGTATTTATTTATAACCATTGTCTAATCTTTTTGTCGGTCTTCTTTTTTTCCTATTGCAGATGGGATAGAAGGCACCGCCGGGGCGTATAAAAATCCAGCGTATGCAAACTAAAAACAAAGACTTCCGATAAGACTACAACAAAGTTCTTCAAAAGTTTGTGTGGAATTAAGGAATGCATGTCCTTCGCACCAAGTTGATAAATCTGACCTTGGACCTTCTCGGGAAGTTTAACGGTTCCAGTTTTTGTGCATTAGCTCTATCCAAATCTCGAAGAGGGACGACATTTTTTTTTGTAGCGTGTCCTATACCATAGACTCAGAGGCCTAATGTTAAATGTATGGGGGTGTACAATGCGAAATGCGTGTAAATGACTTTTTCTTTGAGGTTGATTCAGGTGAGCTTTACGACTATATCATTGTTGTGTGAAGCAAATATAGTCATGCTTCTGGTAGGATTTTTATACACTAAGGTGCCTAAACTGTAAATATATTTCCAATCATTTTTCTGTGGATTTTATTTACAAGTAAAGAAACACTTCCAAAGAACTCTGATACAGATGGAGGCCTATGTTAAAGTAGAGGAAATAACGCGATCTCTCTACAGAAAATTCAAAACAATCAGAAGAAGTTTATAGATTTTGCTCACAAATGGCAAAATATCTGTAGTATTCACGTTATTACCATCCACTGCAATGAAATAAATAATTTTTTATGCTGCTTGAGGGTATACGTTTTATATCTACTTGTCTTAACGTAGAGTGAATATCTGTGTATAAAGATGAACTGAAAACAAAATATGATACATCCATGTACACTTAACAATGAAGAATGACAGACCGATTTGACCATAGCTTTCAATATTCTGGTATACAATTTACTCGGCAATTAGCTGTAACAGTTATATATAGGTCCTTATTACATATAGTCTATGCAATCTAGACTGTCCAAATAATTGCTACAGCTATATGTAAGAATCTGTGAGACTTTTAACTGTAGCAATACTTTAGAGAGCGGTGGAGTTTAATATGGATATTATGTGAACTCCTCTCTGAATGTACACGAATTTTTGAATAGCTTTTTGTGTGGTGCTGTTTTATCTGACAGACTTTCTAGGTTAATGAAGATGGCAAAGCTCATGCACTTTTGTACTTCTGCGTAAATAGTTCCCTACCCGCCCCATGCACCCCCGCTTCTCCCGAACTCAAGATACCAGTCGTTTCCAGATATATGTTTAATTTTATCCCTGTTGCTGCCGGTGATGAGACTCACTTTAGATATATTATATCCATGTTTCGGAGACAATGGTGTTCTGGATTCAGTCCGTTTCACTTGAAAGTGTGGAGCGTTTGATTTAATCGGTTGAAAACCAAACTGGGGTTAGATGGAAGTTATTGTAGCTTAAATCGACATCACTATGATTAATGCTGAGAGGGTATTTTTACCGAAGAAAACCTAAAGCAAAATCAAAAGAAGAACAGATTTATACTACCAACATTGTTAGGAAAGTATCGAATATGGTTTTGTTTCAATATTGGAATAAGTATACACTCGGTATATTTTTTCTTCGTCAATGTGTAATTTTTGGTCAAAAATGCAACACACATAGGTCCCATATACTTCAAACACTGAATATTGCAACGTTTGGCTTCATATATTGTTGACTAAAATGGCAGAAACAATTAAATTCATGAACAGACCTAAGCCATAGTAAATATGACTTCAGTCTGAGGTATTGATTCATACATCACTTTTGAAGGAGAGTAGACATCTTGGTGCAATGTGGGTATGACTTCATCTTGGATACGTTTTATTATTTTATTATTATTTTTTTACGTTTGTTAGAGAAATGATGACTGCGCCTGTATGTTGCAAAGTGGAACTTCTCCAGAATCTCATCCCATAAAGCCAACCATTTCCCTATATACATACTTTGTTTGACTTTACGTTATTATGATATATGCACAGAACGACAGTATCATTTGTTGTCCCTCAATCGTGCGTATCATAAACTGCATTTTAGGTTACATTAGACACACATGGGATTTTCACAAATAGCTTCCTTTTGTGCTTTAACTTTATTGCTTATTTGCATCATATACACACCGGGATATTCTCTTCATCATTCAGTGCCAAAATAGGAAATATTAACCCAACCATGTATATTTCAACTATTTTTCCTTCGTCATCTATTGATGGAAAGTGGCAAACTAAAATGAGGTACCATACAGGGGCTCTAAATAAATATATAGGTATATTAATGTTTGGACAATATGTTAGACACGCAAAGCGTGTATGCCAGTTTATTCCCACCTAATTTATCTGTGAAAGAGGCACCTTCTCTTTTTATGATTTTATTTGTAATTATTGCATCATGTGACAATTGTGAAAAGACATCATTGTCATCAAAGTCTCTTGACATTTATTATGACTTCGATCAATATAATTGGTTGATTATAAACTACGGACAAAATAACAAAAAGTGCAGATACCATTGTCCTTGAATGTGATGAAAACGCCAACAATATATTAACAGCCGTAAGTATCCATCTGCTTCAACTTTCCCCAAAGCGCATATTATTATGCTATAAACGGTAGTTCAGGCTACTATAAAGTAGTTTTAGGCTTCAGAAATCTAAGGCTTGGCATTACATATCATATGTGGTAGAGTTACATTAAAATTTAGAATGTATTAAAAATGTTGTGATGTTTTATAATAAACTCAGACATTCCCTTTGTCTGGTGTCATTCCTTCACTTTACTCAACACTTTCTGATGTTACCACAGTAGTTTGTTCTGAGAAGCAACGACACATCCCTATTCGAACTACGGTGAGACGACTTTACCTTAGTATAGCGGGGGGTGGTTGGGGGTGGGGGTGGGTGGAGGAGGCACCTCAGTATAGTGGGGGGATGAGTGGGGGTGGGGTGGGTGGATGAGGCACTCCAGTATTGTAGGTGGTGGGTGGGGGTGGGGGTGGGTGGAGGAGGCACCTCAGTATAGTGGGGGGGGGGGTTATATATACATGTAGTAAGCCTGATGCCTCAATATGGTGGACGAAGGTATACCTTGTGAAGAAGGCTACCTCAGTGTGGTGGAGGAGGTACATACAGTTGAAAAGGGTAACAATATGTTGGATGGGGATGGTGGGGGAGGGGGTAGATATACAGGGGAAAGGGGGCCACAACATGGTAGGATGTTTACTTTATTATCGTGGAGGAGCATAGCTCAACATGGTGGAGGAAGGACCCTCTGACTGGGTACGTCGATTACATTAACCTTACTTGCGACGTTCTCGCCTTTATTGTTGCAGCAAGCGTGATATGGATTTACTTTAAAATTACTTGAAAATTGCGTGAGAAACACATTTTCGCTATGTACACATTTGACACTTTGAAGATAGCACAGGCGATAGCAACGAGTTCCAGGTTTGTAAATGTAAAGTTTGAAAGCGGGCACAAACCTAAAGTATATACAGTGTTGGGAACTTGCGATATGTCGATGGTATAAGAGGAATTCCAGTTTTCTTAACTCAGAAACTGAAAGCCATCTTCTGAAAATGGTGTTAAAATTAATCAAATTAAAGCAATCATATTTGGAGCTATGGTGCCGAATTACTTTTTGGAGATTTTTTACCATCTACATGTGAACAGAAAAAAAGAAGTGGTGAAAACTGAGAGGACTAACATATTAAAATTCTTCTTAACGGTTTGAATCACATGACTGTTGTATAGGTCACGATGTGGTAATCCGTATGATTTATCTCTGCAATTTCTTCACCATCAACGATAAATTTTAAGATGCGTGTGTTATCTCTGTTGTGCTGAACGCGTAAAGGCCAACTTACATAGTCATATGATATTCCCCAAAACATGATGTACAAGGATAAAATACTTGAGCAAAGCGACCTGACGCTCAAAAAGTAATGGCACACGTTTATGAGGGTACGTTCGCGCGCTAATAGCCACCTACCCCGCACGTTTATTGTATAGCGCTACATCTCTTGGTGAGCTCTCAATATCGTCCGCTTACTTGTCAGTGAAACAGTTGGAAAATGGTGTGGAGATACAGCCTACTATATCTTTATCTAAATAATGAAAGGCTTCCGTTGAATAGCTGACCCCGAACCTCGAAATGCTGTCGAAAGTATTATACGCGAAAATACCCAGTCTAGTTCCCTGAGTGACGTATTCCTTCTACTTTGAAAGCTATGAGCGCCCCCTGACGCCAGGGGTGAGGAATCAGCCAAGACGATGACTTGTTTAGCTAGCCACGACATAGGCCTACAAGTTTCAGTATCACAGGCTATTCCTATTTCTATTACTTTTTAGTTTAGTTTTCTTGTTAAAGTAAAGCATGTAGGCTATTGCATGTCGCGGGATAGGACACCTCGGATAACTCATGCTCTCTGCAAACGTTGAACAACACTTGTCTCGTCCTGACTTCATACACTATCTGCATAATGTACAAATAGAATCACTCCAAGTGCTATATTTTCATAACGTTTAATAAGCAAACACCTAAAAACAATGCAGAGTCACCAGTCCTTTGACATGCTCATAGTCCACCAGCAGAATCCCTGTTCAGCCCATGTTCACGATCTAACGTAAAGAGCAGAGCAGACCAGAATCACGTGTAAACCAAGGGGCGTCGCATCTGCTTCCAAAACCGCCCAAGATACCAGTTACCAAACGAATGTGTAAGAAACATTACAGCATATACTGACATCAAAGGTAAAGAAAGATCGTAAAATGCAAGAGAGAAACAGTCATCAGATTTCAGTGATGCAGGGAAGATCATGAAATCCAGTTCTAATTGCAAACTCGTCGCCTGTGAATAATTTGCAGGTGAAATACAAATAACCTATAAATATCTCATTCGTACTTTGATTGTAACTGTTCATAAACGCGTTATGTTGATTTAATAAACACAAAAGCTAATAAAGCCACGACATCCAGGTTAAACGAAATTACATACGGCTCTGAATCTGGGCTTCAAAATTAACAGACCATAGGCGTTCTGTGCTAGTAATAGCTATGTCAATGTCCAAATCTACATTCAACACAAACCACTATAAAACTAATAATGTATAGGCCTATATTAAGTAAGAAATCAGGACTGATTCAAGCAAATATTTTTCTATCATGACTAAACGTCGCAGTTATCGAGAAATCCTGAACGCTCTGTCTGTATAACTTGCCAACAGGAATGACTAATAATGTACAAACTTACAGTGGATCATGTGTGTTTGACAAAGTTAGCCCATCTTTGACAGGCTACTTTTTGAATCAATAAATTGTGACGTTGATTGAAATCCTTACATTTTACACGGGAAGGAATCATTGACAATTTTATTCTTTATATACCGCCTCCGATGTGTTTAACTTAAATATTGTTTTGGAAACAAGCTCTATAGATCCAGAACGGCCATCTTGGATGACGACTGGCATAGGAAATGTCTGTTTCGACACGAATTATCCTCTTTGAATTGGAACACTAGCCTATTAGGTTATAGAGATCCGGTTGTAGTGACCTCGACTAACCTGTCACGCATGGGAAAACTTTTCCACAAAGCTACACTACATTTTACCCCATTCATCACGAATGTTGTCTTGGTTTCCGTTTGATGAGATTATTCACATGCAGTTGAGGATTTGATCCCCCACAGATGTCAATTATGCAGGCGGCGTTCTCTGATGTGTACAATTTGGTATAACAGACGGCAATGTAAACCAGTATGGTTTGTGTTTGTATCTTTAAATTGGCCGGTAGGTGTATTATAGCGCCGATGGACTCAATCATGCAGCCGGCGAGTAGTGAGCACGAGGCTGCGATGAATCACCTTCCACTCTTACACATATAAGGGTTATGGGCAAGAATATGAGGTTTTCGAGTCTAGAGTGCAAGCAAATTATTCTGCATTATGGGTAAGGATGAGTGTGGAAAACGATTTGTATTCACCTATAAAACTTTATCTCAAACTTTTCTATAATCGATGCATCCAAACAGCCATGTCATCGTATTCCAGCCGCCAACCAAAACAGCTCTAACAGAACGCATTAATAGAGACTGTAGCATAGAGAGTAAAACCAGGGCAGCGACGACAGGCTGGCAGTTGGCAATTTATCAGACGTAACCGGTGAAATGTATCTTCATTGTATCAACCCAGACTACCAGTGTATCGGTACACGCTTATCAGTCTGTTTTCTGCCATGATCAACCTGCATTGCAAAAGCACGTGGTCATTCGTGCCATTATATTAATGTTATCGACAGCTCAGTATAGAGCTCAATTTTATTTTTTTTTTTTAAACAGTCCTGGATCCCATGCATGTAAAATCTCAAATGTCAAACAGACACAAGAAATGGACGAAATGGGGTGAATTGTGCGTAACTGCCTACGGTTACAATTCTTTTAACATCGCCACGACGGACTGTTAATCCACCGGTTAAGGAATTCCGGTCGTCCCGGTCATGCGCAATCGAAACAGCTATGTATTATCGAACACTGCAAGAAGTATTTTGACATCACGTTATAATAATAGCAGACCAGCAAAAGCTACATCTATTTATCACATATCTATGCCTGGAACCCGTCTGATACAAAATCTCCTAATATTTTTTCGTATCACCATCCCCTGAAAACATGGCCTACTGTTTACATTCAAAGCGCCCCCTACCATGAAAACCCCTGAACTAACATCGGAATTTGGCGTGGTGTAACTACAACAAGAGCATCAAGTTGTGAAGAAAACTCATTTACTATTTTTAATTTAACAGACAATGAAACGACAAACACACTCTACAAAGCCTAAGGGTAGGGACGGGAGCATTCTTTAAATTTAATTTCCAAAGAAAAATTGCTCACAGTTTGATCCAACTTTTTGGCTTATTTTGGGCTTCGGTCAAATATAGTTTCACAACATATACACACGGCCATTGGAAAGAATGTTCATTCACAGGACATGCTGATAAATCCAGTTGGCTAATTGACCTCGTTTCATTCAAGGTCAATATGAAATCAATCTAAACATTGCCGTTTTCATGAATCCACCTTCAATCACCTTTCCATTAACCGAATGTAAATGTAAGACCTGTTAGTCTGTGGTACAACTACATGCAGGACTATCTTATGTTGTCGGGTGGACATGTGATTAGAATTTGGTGGAAACCGATATTAAATGAATCACATTTTCTCTCACACATAACAGGAAAAAAAAAGAAAGAAAAAAACCAAAAAAACACTGTAACAGTGCGAAAAAAATTTCCACACTGCAGTTGAAATAATTTTATGCTAATCCATATAAACTAACGAGGATTTGTCATCACACAGTAGAGCTGTACAGGATTTGTCACCACACAAGACAGCTATAGAAACCAGACGTTAAAACCGACAAACCACCAAAATAACTAATAAGGTATATTAAAAAAAGGAACGGATTCATGCAAAGAGAAACAGTCAACTGCTTTCAGTGATGACGGAAAGACGCAGTGAATGTTTTTGGCGGATGAATAACATCGAAATCCAAACAGTGTACCATTTGAGTATAAATAATTATTTTGATATGTATCTCGTAAATCAATCTAATCCCCCCCCCCCTCATATGTATCGCAGTTGCGCATTGCTTACAACTGTTCCTATATTCAACATGGCGATCATACTCAACACGATGAAAATAAGTCCCTATCCCCGGGTTAAGCGGAATTAGACACACTTAAGCAGTCCGAGAAATTCTGACCACTTCCTCTGTATTTACTAACAAATACATAAATAGCACCATGGCTTGGCAGAATTAGGTAAAAGAGACAATATTTCAGTTCACTACAGGTCACTGGTCTACAATTTTTCAAAATGCTGTGTTGTAATCATATTTAATAAAAAAATAAAAAAATAACATGAAAACAATGCACAGGTGCCTGGCATCGGGTGAGTAGTTCACCAACAGAATCTCGACTACAGCACAGAGAGTAAAGCTAGAGCAGCCACGATTTGTACAGTGTAATAGCTGGCAAATGGTCACACCTGCCAAGTTCGCCTTGTGTAATGTTCACATGAGCAGGAGAGTACGCGCACTGGAGCGGAACCGAGTGGACGGGTACCCTGTTCCCAGCTAAGTCAATGCTGGTCAACCCCGTCAAACGGTATGGTGCATTGACGTGTCTCTCAGTCGATCCCCAAAACTCTAGTCAAGCCTGTTTACACTAGTAAACACCAGATGGAGGAAAAGGAAATAAAATATACATACGCTAGTTGCAATAATGTACCTCTCCCTTCATCGAGGAGGGCACAAGCGCCGTGAGAGTTACAATGTGTTTGCTGTTCAAAAATTGTCGGTTTTCTGACTGAGGACTTTTATCAACAAATATCTTCAAAATTAGGCCACGCAGCCCTCCAAAAGAAAACCCGTAGTGTGTACACGGACTTGCATATACCGAACAATCCCACTGGCTAGGTGGCTTTTTTTTTTCTTTTTTTTTTTTCCGTTTTCGCCTTTTTTCTCCGGGGTCTGACCGGATTACTCTCACCATATAATGTTGGCCGCCGGCGTGTAAGTGAAATATTCTTGAGGACGGCGTAAAACACCAATCGAATAAATAAATAAATATAAGCCATTGGAGAACAATGAGAAAATATGTGAGAGAAGTGATGCTTCCTAATATAGCGCCAAACCTTGAAAAAATATTACAGAATGAAAATAAAAATATAAACAATATATTGGTTCAAGTTGTGAAAGACAATCTCGAACGTGTTGGGAAATGTACACACTGCATGCATGCCCGTGAACGTATAGTCATAAGTCCTGTGTTAGACACACTGAGACGTGACCCTAGCTGTTATAGCCTGCCTAGATGAAATTCTGCGAATTAGCTATCGGCGGTCGCGAATCGGCAGTATTTACCACTTTCAGCGGTATTTTCTCGTGTAAAGTTATTGATCTGAACAGTGTGAATCACAGGCCCGGTCACCCATTGTGCGGCATTCTCAGCTTAGACATTCGGCCACGGCTGACTGGTCATTTGCTAACAAGCACCTGCACATTACCAGTACACTAAAGAAAACCGACTGGATGGGAACGTTGTGGATACACAGGGTACTCTTGCATGAAGGCAGGTGCAAGAAAAATAGCTCTGTAATCCCAACAATGCAGTATTACTGCCATGTGGAGAGTACACCTCATAAGTTTTTGTGGGAATAAAGCTAATATATGTTCAGCCTGAACAAAAAGACATTTCGCCAGCACATTTTGATTTGTCTTCATGGAGCCTGTTATTTTGTTTTAACATATATGAAAGGGCATAAATATGAAAGACGTGGGGACTTGAAATCAGATCAGGGCAACGACGATAGCGTGATGGTTGGCAAATGGTCATGCGTAACCGGTAGAGTCCAGCCTCCTGCAATAACCTCAAATGCGGTTTTACTCTATATCACCAAGTCAACGTTTGAACAGTAGCAGCTTCGTGACATTCCATAGCAATATCGCGCATGTGGAATCATGAAAAAGACAGCTCATGATGTTAGGTACACTTTACTGGGTTAAATAAATTTGTGTATATGCATGTCTTTTTAAAGAATCAACATGTCTCTGTTTCTCGTGCGCTATTTATAAAACACTACGGAGCACTAACTGTACACTACCGCGGTAAAATTAAGAGACCTGAGAACTTACCCCTGGGACCTGCCGGTTTACACCCACCGTAATGCTGGCCGCTGTCGTATAAGTGAAATACTCTTTAGTAAGGCGTAAAGCACCAAGCAAATAAATAAATAAATCTGGGAGCTTTACAATGCGTGGTTGAAGTCGATATTTTTATTTATTTATTCATTTATTTGGTGTTTTACGCCGTACTCAAGAATATTTCACTTATACGAAGGCGGCCAGCATTATGGTGAGAGGAAACCGGGCAGAGCCCGGAGGGAACCCACAACCATCCGCAGGTTGCTGGCAGACCTTCCCACGTACGGCCGGAGAGGAAGCCAGCATGATCTGGTCTTGAACTCACAGCGACCGCATTGGAAGTAGGCTTCGGGTCATTGTGCTGCGATAGCGCGCTAACCGATTGAGCCACGGAGGCCCCCGATCTTTTTATTCACAACCGCTTTGAAAAACATAGTTTCGATCTTGGTGTCAGTAGATTATGTACATACATATTGACAAGACACCGGCCGGATTTGAATGGTTACGCGTGATCATTTGCCAACCTCCACACGGCCGTCGCTGCTATGGTTTTGCTCTCTGTGCTGAAGTCTTATTTGTCATGAAGTGCTTAGCATGCGTATCGCTTTATAATCTAACTCTACATGGAGCGCAACTAACCCCAAGGCAGCTTTGGTCAAGGGGAGGTAATATCTCAGCAAAGGACTTTGTCCTGTCCTTAAGTAAGACATTCATATTTTATTTCCAAC